>CALNXI010002633.1:34858-60562 GCA_942486025.1 Porites evermanni | reverse complement strand
GATTTCGGTTTAGCTGACACAGCTTTCGCAGAAATCTCGATGTAGTCGTTTTCGTCGACAAAAGGAATAGCAAAATCGCTCTCCGCGTCTTCCCCCATTTTGTTCTGCGTCATTTCGTGAAGGACGCGTGGCTCTCAGCGTGGGTCATCCACGCGGAACACATTCGCGCTATGTGATTGGCTGTTGTCTAATCCCTCTTGAGATCTGTGGTGTTAAAAATAACTCGCGACGAATTACCTATGGAATAGGGTGTATATGGGGGATGCCCTCTCTGTCCCCTTTATAGTCTCTTGTCTGTACTTTATACTCCCAAAGTTGTACAATAATTTAATTCATAAAATGGTAGTTTAAATAATTTTTATTGTTCTTGGAAATAACAAAGTATGTTTAACAAAATTGTTTTGTCTTTAGTTAATATTGCTTATGTACCTATAAAATTGAGCTTAAATATTAAACAACAACAAGGAGTCAACAAAGGTCCTGAGGGATAATGACCATGAAAATAAGTCAAACAAACCTTTCCGAGTCGTTGATGTGGTTTAATGAAAATATCAGAGAAAACAGTATATAGACTGAGAGAGAGCATGAAATTAGGAGAGCAGCAATTCCGGCGTGACAATACCCCATATCATGAGCTTCATAATTATGCTCTTTCAGTTGATGGAATTTGATTTTCAACAACCTACAACCAGCTGACAATGTATCTGTATACAGTGGAGAAGGTTTCTTTCCTCGGCAAATCTTTAGCGGGGAACTTGGAACAAGTAACATCTTAGAAATTTAATTTATTAAATTCCTCTTTCGATTAGCAAATAAAAACTACTTCCTGGTTCCTGGTGGATCACTAAGAAACACCTTTAAGGGTCCGTTTAAGCAAGGCAAACATTCTCTGAACAAACCATCTAAGTTAAGGATAGGTGATGATGAGAGGAAGAGTTTTAAAACCTGACCCTGTACATGTGTTGTAAGGGAATTTAAATTTGAAAAAATTACACCCCATTGAATTCACTGTTTACTTTTAGCGATTCAGCAACTGAACTTTGACGGATTTGCAACAGCGCCCGTTTGGTTTCAAATCTACGCATGCGAGTGGGAACTTAAGCGATGGCATTTTTGAGCGACCCACGTCAACCGGAAATGGATTTTCTGCGTTAATAGAAAGTGGTTTTGCTAAAGTTTCGGGCAGGTCGTTCCTACTAAGTTAAAGATACTAAGCGATACAAATTTAGTAGCGTCAATGTATAATAAAAAGGAAAAGGCATCACTTCCGGTTGACGTAGGGAGCTTAAGCAACATCGTTTTTGGGCGACGGACGTCAACCGGAAGTGGGCTTTTTGCATCATTGGGCAGTGGTTTGGTTCAAACTCTCGGGTAAATCCTCTTGACAAGAGAAAAGAAACTTAGCAATACAAATTTGTTAGAGTCAAGGCATATATATATAGGGAGAAGGCCTCACTTCCGGTTGACGTGCGTCGCTCAAAAAACGTCTTTGCTTAAGCTCCTGTTAAACGCCTGGTTAGTTGAGTTGGAAAAGCGCTGGCCTGCCGAGCGAAAGGTCGTGGGCAAACCCAAAAGCTTAATCCGGCTACGTACGGAAAGTAAAGCCCAACAATCAAGCATGATAAGTAATAGAAGCGATACAGAGACTTTTAAAATAAAACTGGGGCAATCTTAAATTCCTTTTCCTCAGTAAAGAAATCGAGAAATCTGCGGCAACTGTTCAAGTATATGCATGCAGGTATATATCTTGTTTAACACGGCCTTTTTCCCCAATCTTCGATCACCCTATAGACAATATCATCTCACAGAGACTGCCCTGCTTATGGTAACAAATGTTATTTTGAAAACTCTTCATTTGAGCACTTGTAATGCTTCATCTTTCAGACGGTACCCTTCGGAAATGTGTCGAGTGTATTATTTCATATAAAGTGATAACATGCCCAACAGTAATCCTGGAAAAGCTGAAGTGCTAAATTTCACATCGCAGTTTACAAGGCAACCATCTTTTGGTGAAAGTATTACATTTAGCATTGCTGTGACTAAAATTGATACTAAATACACTGAAATACTTACACTGGCTACCAGTTGAGAAGATGACTGACGATAAGATTCTCCTCTTAACCTAAAAGACTCTAATAGTCCAGTCTGTAGACTATTTGAAGCCTCTAATAGAAGTCTAACATCCATCACGAACTTTAAGATGTGTATCACGAGTTCACTACTAAAGGGACCTTAAGATCCGACGACGGCGACGGCAACGAAAACGTCAAAAAATTATATTATTTTGCATGAGATATGACTCGAGTGCTAAAGTTGAACCTCGCGGATTCGCCGCAATCTGGAATTTAGAAAAAAAATAATAAAATTAAACCTCTGGCACTCAGGATAAATACTAGGGAACTTACGTACGATCTGACAACGGCGACGCCGATGAAAACGTACCCCAAAACAAAGGAAAACAGAATTTCAACCAGTTAACTCCTAATCTGGAATGATTTTTACTCGTGGAAAAGAGTTCTTTAAACTCCTTTTAGGAGTTAAAAAAACTCCTTAACAAATAACTCCACGAAGCAGTTAAATTAACCCCAATAGAGGAGTTACCATAACTCCTTGAGAATTACTGTGTGATTATTGATTTTTATACATGCGTGTAGATATGGATTTGTCACACTAAAACTAAAAATGAAAGCAATAAGCTGACATTTTGCAAGTTATTATAGGGGTTTTCCCCGGCGAAACCTGGTATTGTGCAGTAAGAACAGGACGTTTTTGAAGACATCCTGCAGCTCTGTTCATGCAGAGAACATTTCTCAGATATTAAGTCATAATAAAGTGAACAAATTTTTTATCAAACTACTTGGTTTACAGCTACACGAAGACGACGAGGTAACCGGCAATGAAAGAGATCCCGATAGCTAGAATAAAATTATAATACAATGTACCTAAAAAGTTCTACTTGCACGTGGTAACTATATTTTGGAAAACTGCTAAAAGTACAGTAGAATCCCAGTAACTCGAGTTTCGAAGGTAAACGAAGAGCAGTTTGAGTTAGTGGGGGCTCGAGTGGGATCGATTAAACAATTTTATTCAGTTTGCGATGCTAACAACTCATAGCTGAGTCAGTTAATTGATTCAGCACATCAGCAGTATCCCATCTGCTGTAACATGATCATGTATTCTACATTATTCTGATGGTATAAATCATACGTTTGAGAAATGACCGTCAGACACTTGATGCGTTCTTTGCAATAATTAAAATCAAATTACAAGTGTGTACCGGTTTTCTGTTTTTTACTTACTGCAAGACATAAAGAGCTAATATATATACAGCCAGAATTTGAGTAATCGGGATGAATTTGGATCAAGGTAAGCGAAATTTAGTTTGAGTTAGTGAAAAATTCGAGTTATCCAAAGTCGAGTTAGCCGAGTAAAAGTGACTGAAAAATCCAAGGGAAATGGTCTCAGTTAGCGGTGAGTTCAAGTTATCCGAGATCGAGTTACACTGGGGGGTCTCGAGGGGTTCTACAGTATTTTTTGAGTTTATTTCCATTTGATCAGTTAAGAAAAATAAACTCCCACCGCATGCAAACAGATTCTCTCCTCCCATAAAGACAATAGGGACTTTAAGATACAACGACGCGACGGCAATGAGAACGTCGCTTAAAAAGTGAAACTGCGTTCTTTCATTCTTTATCGCAATTATTCCTACCCACGTACTTTGTCAAATGTAGGCGAACCCTCCTGGAGTTGAATTCCTAGGCACCATACACAAGTACAGAAAGGGATTTAAAATTTCGTCGTTGCTTGTTTACGTCCTGCGTCCTCCATAAAACGCGAAATTAGGCATTTTCACGTCGTAGTCGTGCAAAAAGGGGCAGAGAAATGTACAGAAAAGCGTGATGCACGTGCAAAGATGTTGTTTCGCTAATAATTTGACGTTCTCGTTACCGTCCGCGTCGTTGGGTCTTAAAGCCCCTAACAATTCATAAAATAAGTGGGGATCAAGAAAGACCAAACCAGTCAGTATTTTAGTTCATTCGGCCTTTCGATTTAATCATTGGAGACAGGATGTCACTCTCTCCCGTTCATTCTCCCTACACCTGTATCGATAAAAAAAATTTAAACCACTTCCGGCTACTGAACTTGAGCATTGAAAGATGTCCATCGCGGGAGGTCACTTGCTTTTCCCTTTATATTATTCCTAATATCATTCTGATATTAGGAACGCCCTGTGATCTTAGTTGTTCCTCTTCCCGTTGATTAACCATGATCAAATCTTGCCTGCGTGCAGACGTCTCCTACTTCCTTTGTTGCTCGCGGAAAAGGGACGTCGCAAGATCAAATACACATCTTCATCCATTCACGATGAGTTTTAATGGTAGAATCGAGTCACTTTAAAGTTGCAAACACTTTTCAAGCGATAATTCTGGCTTTTGCCTGATATTTCAATGTCACATAGTAGCCTGTCATCACTCTACAATGCCTTAGAGCACATGCAAAGAATATNCTAGGCACCATACACAAGTACAGAAAGGGATTTAAAATTTCGTCGTTGCTTGTTTACGTCCTGCGTCCTCCATAAAACGCGAAATTAGGCATTTTCACGTCGTAGTCGTGCAAAAAGGGGCAGAGAAATGTACAGAAAAGCGTGATGCACGTGCAAAGATGTTGTTTCGCTAATAATTTGACGTTCTCGTTACCGTCCGCGTCGTTGGGTCTTAAAGCCCCTAACAATTCATAAAATAAGTGGGGATCAAGAAAGACCAAACCAGTCAGTATTTTAGTTCATTCGGCCTTTCGATTTAATCATTGGAGACAGGATGTCACTCTCTCCCGTTCATTCTCCCTACACCTGTATCGATAAAAAAAATTTAAACCACTTCCGGCTACTGAACTTGAGCATTGAAAGATGTCCATCGCGGGAGGTCACTTGCTTTTCCCTTTATATTATTCCTAATATCATTCTGATATTAGGAACGCCCTGTGATCTTAGTTGTTCCTCTTCCCGTTGATTAACCATGATCAAATCTTGCCTGCGTGCAGACGTCTCCTACTTCCTTTGTTGCTCGCGGAAAAGGGACGTCGCAAGATCAAATACACATCTTCATCCATTCACGATGAGTTTTAATGGTAGAATCGAGTCACTTTAAAGTTGCAAACACTTTTCAAGCGATAATTCTGGCTTTTGCCTGATATTTCAATGTCACATAGTAGCCTGTCATCACTCTACAATGCCTTAGAGCACATGCAAAGAATATGAGAATGATTACACCTAGAAAAGTGCTATTTTACCAAATCAGCTCGCCGACAAAGAACATGCATGTATGAGAGAATCGTGAGAGACATTTCACTCATCTTTAACGAATTTAAAGATGCTCCTTTGTGATTTCTGTGCAATTATTATACAGCCAGAATTCGAGTAATCGGGGTAAATTTGGATCAAGGTAAACGAAATTTAGTTCGAGTTATCCAAAGGCGAGTGAGCCGAGAAGTGACTGAAAAATCCAAGGGAAATGGTTTCAGTTAGCAGTGAGTTCAAGTTATCCGAGTTCGAGTTACACTGGGGGTCTCGGGCGGTTCTCAAGTATTTTTTTGAGTTTATTTGCAATTGATCAGTTAAGAGAAATAAAATCCCATCGCATGGAAACAATAATTCATAAAATGAGAAAGGATCAAGAAAGACCAAACCAGTCAGTATTTTCAGTTCATTCGGCCTTTCGATTTAATCATTGAAGACAGGATGTCCTCTCTCCAGTTCTTTCTCCCTACCCCTCTATCGATAAAGAAATTAAAACCACTTCCGGCTACTGATCAGCTTGAGCATTGAAAGATGTACATCGCGGGCCACTTGCTTTTTCCTTTATTCCTAATATCAGAATGATATTAGGAATAAAGGGAAAAGCAAGTAATATCATTCTGATATTAGGAACGCCCTGTGATCTTAGTTGTTCCTTTTCCTGTTGATTAATCATGATCAAATCCACATTTTTATCCATTCACGATGAGTTTTAATGGTTATGGTACAGTATAATAAGCAAATTTAAATTGATCTAAGGTCAATCAGCTGGTCAATATTTCTCTTATTTTTAAAGCATATTTGTCACTAAATTATACCATTTGAGTTGCATTAAACGAAATGACATCATTATTTCGATACTAACAGTTAAGAAATTCAGTCTTTGGTGGAAAATGTACTTGATTTGCAAACACTTCAGAGTTACAGGTCTTACACGAAATATCTCCTTATACATTCACCGTGAGTTCAGTGGTTACGGTACAATGTATAAATAAACAAATTAAAATTGATCTAAGGTCAATCAGCTGGTTTGTCTCTTATTTTAAAGCATATTTAATTTGGAAATAATTTACACGGTTTTATAGTAATTGCTGAAGGCAACACTATCATTATTTTGATACTGTCAGTCAGGAAATTCAGTGCTTGGTGCTGCTTGATCAGAATGTGGATCACTTTAGTCGACCGCAGCTAAAGATACGGTTACGGGAAATAATGGGTGATTGAGATTTTTTATTGTAACTTAAGGTGGCTCCGTAATTAATACCAGAGCATTTTGCTGTGACAAATTTTCCGTCATAACTTTTTCGATTTTAACGCGATGGCTCCGAAACTTTGCAAAGAACAACAGATGTCATTCGGCAATAATATGAAATATTCCGATTTCATTGATGGTAAATATTTCTCGAGAAATTAGCGCTTAAAAGGACCCTACTGTTCAAAGAAAATCGCGTCTAGTAAAAAATTTTGCTTCAATTGATATAATAAATATGCTAGAGGAATTTCAGAAAAATCGTTGGAGCAGAAGTCCGAAACTAAAAGTCACTCAAAATTCAGCTGTGAAATTGTTTTGGAATTTAAAAAATAAATTACTATCAGGTAGAAGGAGCCACCGGTTTGAATTTTCGGGACAAGTAAATTCAACGTTTGCTAATTCTTAAAACAAAAGCCGATTGCCTATCGTGCTATTCTTTAAAAGGTACCTTTTAGTTTTAGAAGCACTATAAATTGCTCCAAACCTTGCTCTGAAGTAGAATTACTTGTTCTTCGACATTTTTAAAATATCACTTGGCAGTTTTGGCTCAAACTCCTGCTGCATACATTTTGATGTGTTGCAATGCATTTTCAACGACTTTTACTGCTGTTCGTTGCTTCCAACTTAGGAAAAAAGTATTGAGATTGGACGCTACCTCGTATCAGAGCTCAGATAGAACTGTCCAGCACCTTTGTTTATGACTTCAAAATGAGCTCGAGGGCAGTTCTGCGAGGAATTAGCACCTCACCCAGGGGGGATGAACGACAATGATGACCATGCCTGTGAACCGAACAACATCACAGTCCAAAATAAAATTATCGCCAAAATACTGCCCGTGAATAAATTTACAACTCTGAAATTTTTGTCACTCTTTCCTTCAATGAATGGGTATTTTTTTTCTTGATTATTATGTTTTGCTCTGCAATACATGTTTATACAGATCGGTTCACAGACATGGGCATCATTAAAATTCGTCCCCCCTGGCTGAGGTGCGAATTCCTCGCAGAGCTGCCGCTCGTGCTCATTTTCTGGTCATAAACAAAGGTGCTCGACAGTTCTATCTGAGCTTCGATACAAGGTAGCTTACAATCCCAATACCTTTTTCCTGAATTGGAAACAACGTACAGCAGGAAAAGCCGTTGAGGATGCATTGCAATACATCAAAATGTATGTAGCAGGAGTTTGAACCAAAACTGCCAAGGGATATTTTAAAAATGTCGAGGAACAATTCATTCGACGTCAGAACAAAGTTTGGAGCAATTTATAGTGCTTCTAAAACTGAAAAGTACCTTCTAAAGAATAGCACGATAGGCAATCGGCTTCTGTTTTCAGAATTAGAAAAAAACACTGAATTTACTTGTCCCGAAAATTGAAACTGGTGTCTCCTTCTTCCTGATAGTAATTTATCTTTGAAACTCCAAAACAATTTCAAAGCTGAATTTTGAGCGACTTTTAGTTACGGACTTCTGCTCCAACAATTTTTCTGAAATTCCTCTGGCATATTTCTTATATCAATTAAAGCCGATACCAGAAATTTCAGTAAAAAATATCAGCAAAATTTTTTACTAGACGCGATTTTCTTTGAACATTAGGGTCCTTTTAAGCGCTAATTTCTCAAGAAATATTTACCATCAATGAAATCGGAATATTTCGTATTATTGCCGAATGATATCTGTTGTTCTTTGCAAAGTTTCGCAGCCATCGCGTTAAAATCGAAAAAGTTATGACGGAAAATTTGTCACAGCTAAATGCTCTGGTATTAATTACGGAGCCAACCTTAACTTGTTCCGCGTGACAGAGCATGTCCTTCGGAGCAGTCCTCGAAAAGGGAATTATTAAAAGCACTTACACCGATCGTGAGTGGTATCAAGGAGCCTAAACGAGCAAATTTCATTGAAAAAAAACAAGCATACACTCAATTCTAAGCGCTTCTAGATTTTCCGCAACGGTTGGAAGAAGAACCGGCGATGCCACTTTCCCCAAAGGCCCAGTCTCCCAACTTCGTCTAGCGCAACTGGTGGCAGAACTTGAAAATTCTCTCGCCGCGCGAGTTGGGCTGTCTATGACGAAAAACTGGGGTTTAGTTCCACAAGTGTACATTTACCTGGGGTCATGGTAAAGGCGCCTCCAAGTAAAGAATATAAGATGTTTACAATTTAATTTTCATTACTGTTTATTTACATTTCTGTCTGGAACATTCTTTTTCACGGTGATCCCGTTTTACCGGCCTGGAAAGTTTCCGCTGAATTAATAGGTGGTCTCAGGTGGTACAGAAAAGACTCGAAAGTGCTGTTTCATTTACTTTCTAACCGGAAATTTTCACAAAATTTTCGTTAACCATAATGGCGTTCTCTTTTTTCTTGTTAAGGTATATTTTACAATAGGTGACAAACGTTTTATTTATGTTGCTGTTCCGGGTTGTATCTGTAAAATGGTCACATGATCATTTATATAAGACATTTGTGAATCATTAAGAAGTCACTTTTAGTGCGCAGTCCACAACTAGCGCCAAAGGGATAGAAGACGGTAAGTTAGTTATATTAGTCGGTTCATTCCCTTGTAAGTATAATTTGTTGATTATTTCTCTGTTGTTTGTGATTATTTGGTCGATCACTTAATTATTATCGGTGAAAGCAAGCAAATCGAAAACTAGCTGAATCAAGGTTAAAAAAGGTGCTGCCAAACATAACGTCAGAGCCTTTCTTTCGCTGCTCGATATTGGCAAGGATGCCTCACTATGATAAAAAGGGAGTAAACCCCAACATGAGAAAGAAGTTGTTATAACGGTTAATTAAGCCTACTCACGTACGAAGGATTCAACCTGGCAGCCCAAGCCTAAAATGCTTTCAGGAACGCAAATTGATGAATGCACTTTGAAATATAGTTTGTCGGTATTTCTACTACAGTGGTACAATTCTCTCTTACGATAGAATTTCGACATTAAAGAGGGTACATTTCTAGCTATTGATCACAGATCCCAGAGCTTATTAAGCAAGAATTCGAACTGCCTTTTGAAATTGACTATTTTTAATACGTTGCGCGGCGGCAGTGATCATGAGTACATCAAGAAACTTGAAAAGGGAGCCCATTTTGGCGAGAGAAGCAGTTAGTTCTCTCAGAACGATGGAGCACAAATGATTTAGTAAGAAAATATAGCTTCAAACAATACTCGATCTGGGCGCGAACTGGACTCAACATTAATCCTCTAGATTGCCATAAAACGGTTCTTGATCTCTTTCACTCTGAAACACCTAATTTCTTCACTGAGTTAAAGCATAGCGAGAGGAAAAAAATTCATTAGCAGAGGAAATGAAAGGGAAAGAGTACATTTCGAAAGAGAAAGCTCCGTTTGGGTTTCTTTACGATTTCTTGATGACAAAGTAATTCTCCCTTTTTCTTTTTTGCAGAGTCAGTCTTATTATTCTTGGTCGGCGAAGCATTACAACAGCGAAACTTGTTTAGCAACTGCAAGAATCATTTTAGAAAAAGGTCAACATGAGCTCTACTTCAGCTTTGTGGTTATTGCTACTTTTGGGTAAGTACAGATAAGTAGAAAGCACGTGCACGTGATTTGATATTGTTTTATAACAGCTTACTTTTTTTACCAAGGGTAAGACTAAGTTGATTAAATTACGTGTTCCCCTCATATGGAGGAAGTAGTAAGGCGTGATCCTTAAAAAGTATTTCCTATTAGCTTCAGTCTTTTACCTAAAACAAGTAAAACAGATCATGAATAAATGAGATTATATTTTCACTTTACGATTGAAAAAGTTTGCTGTTAAGGATGCATAATGTTATTTAACGGCACAGACCAGGACTGTCTAAATCTTATCCTGTAGTGAGTGATATGGTGATGGTTTTCTTTATATCAATAAGTGTGTGTGGTTAAATAAGTAAAATACTTAAATTAGAGGAGAACTGAACAGGTGCCCCTCTTGTCCCTTTAGACTGCACAAGCGCTAAACGGGAATGTGAAGCGCCAAAGGATATGGTCTTTTTACTCAACTTTGGGTCTGAAATCATGAGGTATATTTCTTGGTCACTTTAAGAACAGTGCCAAAGTGTGAATTAGGGTAAGTGGGTTACGGTTATAGGGGGCCTTCCCGACAAACCTCTGCAGATTTTGGATCGTTATACGTTTCTGGGAAACTGCTAACAACTGCTAACGTACACCGAACAAGCGACCGTCCGTCCGCACCAAAGGACCACCAATGTTTACTCTCACACTTTTAGCTAGTTTGGGAGCCCAAGAGAAAACTAATTGCACATCAATGTTGTGATCAATTGACAGCTATCAAAACAGGGCATCCGCTGACCAGTATCACCTGACCGTACCGCGGGCTCAAGTGTCGACCCATCGAGGTCGAGTATTTTTTGGAAGTTATCCGCTGACAAATTACCAGTTTCAAATGATTGAAGGCTCAAGTTTATTTTTTCCAAGGATTCATATCAAATATGTTGTGTTTATGTCACTACGGCCCCGTACTATTAGGATTTTGATTTCAAACTGACCTCGAAAGCGAAAATTCAGCCAGTGTTTTTTTAAAGTACAGGCGGGGAGGACCTTATCTTACCATGGTCACGCGTTGGTCACGCTCTACGTCCAATTTTTATACTCTGATTGGTCAAAATTTGACAGGTGAGTTCATGCGGAAAAGTTATGCAGCATCTTGAAAGTTGTTTACTTTGACAGCTGAAGCTGACAGAGTTTTGTGTCAACTTGAGATGTTTTTAACTGTCTTTTTTCTCTGGATGTGCAAAATGAAATACAGCTGCTATCAAGAGTCTTCTGCTATTCATGGCTGGTTTGTTTACTTGGTTTTTGGTTGAGAAATGCGTCGCTTGTCAAAATTCGGTTATTCGATTTCGGATGGCATCGTTTTCGTTTTCCACCTTGTTTAATGCGTAAGAGGGTTTAAAAGTCTCAAGCAACTGTGGTCTTCCTTGATAGCTTTCAAAAACTGAATCTCGAATGGTAAGCCTGAGTAATTATAGTATTTGATGTTTGTTTTTGTTATATCTAATTTCATGAAGTCTTGCACAGTTCACGCAGACAGTTTATGCGGCAAGTTTATGCACGTTTGTAAGGATTTGAGTCAATGATCTGACCTAGTATCAGGTTTGATATAAGCTTACAGAACTTTAAAAAGCCTTCAGATATATTTGCTCACCACAAATAGAAAGAAAACGATCCGAAGAATATTTAGTTATAAATTTGGCTGTAGAAAGAAAACTTTGAGCGATTTTCTTGCTTCGAGGAGCTCACCTTCGAAAACAGTAAACATCGCACCGGGAAGCCGGCTTAAGCTTTACGCTTAAAGACTCAGGCTTTTTAGAGACACTTTAATACTTGTCTTCGTGAATGAAAACTGTTGTCTCTGTAAATATATGTTTCACCGAATTATACTTCTTTTTTTGATTCTTAGTAGTCTCTCTTGCAATTTAATCGCTTGTCCGTGCCGTTTGTTTTCATCGTTCATGAACATCGCTTGCAGGAGTACTAAAAAATGTCGCGCTTATCAAACGCTTTATAAGATTACACATCGTTATAACTAAAACTATTAAATAAAAAAAAAAAAAAAAATCGCTATTATGTTGAAGCGTAACTCTATTAAAGTTCATTCAAACACTCGACCACATAGCCTGAGTATCAGGCGTTTCTGGGGAAAAGGGGAAAGATGGAAGCGAAAAAGGGAGAGAGCTGAAGGAGAGAAACGCCTGACACAGATGCTTTTACTGGAGCCTTCCACCCCCACACAGCATGATTCGATACCATCCAATCAAAATCACTTCCGGTCATTGGGTTGTCAGCTTCATGTGTCAAAAAGCTCGCCTAAAATAAATCTCGCTTTACGGTCTGGCCGAGCTCCGGTTCTTGTGTTGCTACGATTTCGCTTTTTTCTGAAACCTCCAATGAGGAGTTTTCGAATACTTGTAATGTAAAACCTGCGTTTTTGATTTGTTATAACATGTTTTAGGAATTGTGCTAGTGTAAGATCGCCAACGCTCTGTTTGTAAACAAACGTGTGCCCGGAAAACTGTAAACTGCTTTTGTTTACATAGTTACATCAAGCGCTTGCCTGGCAGCTAAAAAGCTGATGTTATCCTTCGCATTCTCGGGTGGTTGAAAGGAGCTGCAAGAATAAATAGGAAGGTGCGATGGTGAAACACCTATGCCTAGAAATTATCAAGTAGCAGCAAATTCCACCTTTTCACAGAGAGCCCGTGAAAGCTGTTACAAATTCAAAAAGATGTGAGAGCCTATGGCAAAGGTCAATCCCGTTGGCGAAACATGATGGCGCCCGCTTGAGCTATTTCAAAAGTGAGAAAATTTTGGAAGAGGAAGCGAACGAATTCCAGTCACGTACGCTATCGTAACCGCCTCAAGCAAAGCCAAGAAAAGCATTGGTGCTGTCGGCTCTCTCAATACATGGCTACCTCGCTCTATTTTCATTTACAGTAACGATACCCTTTTAACGGCAGGATGTTGTAAATCAGAACTTAGATATCTGAAACACTGATATCGTCTTCTTGTCCCGGTCTTGTGAAACCAATACTCGGACATAGTTTCGGCAGAAGCTGATATGAGGCGAGTACATCTTTCTTTTAAACTACGAGGCCTTGAAAGCAAAATCCTTGCTCGGGTTTTATTTTTATTCCGGGAAAGAACTTGAGAGCGCCCTCTAGAGCCTTTTTGAATTCCTCTCTGCGTCTCTGTCCCTAAAAGTATCACATACCGGCAACATGAAATCAAGGCATCTATTAAAAATTTCAATGGCTTCTCCTCGCCGATCGTTCTTGCGGTCGGTGACGTCAGGGGTTATTGTGTGTTATCCAATCGCTGCCACATCCAGATTTTGGATGTGTCACACGATTTGCTGAATGGTTTTGTGTCAGGCCTTCCTTTCTCTTCCCCCCCTCCCCCCTCCCCCATCTAAAATCTCCTCTTCCCTACCCCGTTAGGAAGGCCTGATACTCAGGCTATCGACCACACTGACAGCTCGCTCTATAGAAACGAGAACCAGCTGGCCGTATGGGTGATTTTGGAAATTTTTGAACGGTTTCGCTTAAAGCCCACGACTGATCGTCCTGAATATTTACTGAGTGCAATTTGTCTTGAAAAATTGTGAAATACCCCATTCTGTCCGAGGTCTGTATGATAAATAGTAGTGTCTCACCTCAAATGTGATGTATAAAAATTATAAAAGGTTGGTTTTAACACCCCCAGATTTGTTGGCAACAATTTGTAAAGTAAACCTGTCGAACCGAAAAAAATTCGGCGTGATTTGTTTTCCAAGAATTTGTTTTCGAGGCCTAATCTTCTGTGATCTTGAATGTGATCGAAGATGTTTGCTATTTTTTGGGTGTACATATAAGGTTATCAATTCGATGAAAGAAGTTTCACTCTAAAATAACTTAGCCTTTTCCTCAAAAGTCACATGAATGTGCCCTTAAGTTAACTGATTTGTGGATTAAAAGTTTATTGTTTGATTTAAATTATAAATTTATTAATTAGAGCTTCGCTTTTAGCCCTGGCCAAATCTATATATTGAGAAAATCGAGGCTGAAATTTGCAAAATTTTAAGAATATTATAAGAATAAACCCGAGGCGGAGATTTTCGATAGGATATAATTTTATAATGTTGTTTTTCTGGTCTAGGCTAAATATTCCTATTTTCTGCCGAATTTAGGCTTAAATATTCTTTTATTATCCTTAAATTGAGTGATCCGAAGCTTATGTCATTTCCGTTTTAACATGTATTGCATAGAGTATCAAGGTGCCGGTTCAACGAGCCGTTATCAGATTAGCACTGAAGATTTTGAGCGTGCTTGCTAGTTTTCCCCTTTAGAGAAAGAAATAATTAATTATACCACTTAAGTTAAAAACACATTTTTGATTAACTATTTTGAAAGGCCTTGAAAGGGAAAACCCCGTTTATATTAGTAATATGGCATCGCCATTTGTCTCCCACTAAGTAGAACTTGAAAATATAAGAGGAGATATACGTCTTCCCTTTCAGAGTTAAAAAAAGGTCGCTTGACCATCTGAACTATTCAAGCCGGAAACTGTAAATATGCGCTGGAACTATACTGAAACCAAGCTTTCAGCGACTCTTTTGGCTCAGGCAAAGATCATGCAAACGGATATGAAAGTAGTTTCGATTTAAGGTTGATATTTCTTTCGTTAGTATGATATTTTTAAGGTTTCATCGAAACAGTTTATAGGTTATTCAGTCTTTAACTTCCTGTGAATTTACAACAAATCAAATGAATTTATGAAATATAGCTACAACAGATTGATCTTGGAGGGTTTTGCATGTAAAGGGGGCTTCATGAATCCAACTTTAGCGGGGCCTTTAGTGTCCGGGTTAAAGGGGCAGTCTCATGAGTTGCGCATGCTCGGGAAATCGTCTTCACAACGCTTGTTTATCATGGCCGCCATGATGGATTCTTCGGTATTGTGGAAATATTTTGCTTGGAATGTCCTCGATTTCTTTAGTTTGACATTTAGAACGCGCCAAATCGAACTCTTATCGTTAGGTAAGATCACAAGGATGTAGCTGTAAGAGTTCTTTCAGCACGAAGCGCAAAGGAAACAGTAACAGAGGATGTTCGTTTAAAGGCCAGTGCGGAGACAGTTGTAACTCCAGTTGTAAAAATAGGGTAAGTTGTCATCGTAAGAAAATTATAACGATTGCACTTCTAGTTTTTCTGAATCTTCTCTTCGGTAGAAATTCATGGACGGTTATTTTTGTGCCTTTCAGGAATCGCAAGGAGGTGCGACCACCAGGAAATCTTGGCTTTCGCCTGGCAAGTGACGCCAACCCAAAAACCGAAAGATTATCAGTTAAGAAGAAGCTCAGAGTGAAGGAAAATGACGATGTCAAGGTGGCACTTGGATTTTTTACATTTCCAGAGACTAACGCAATGGTACAATGACATATACATGTCAAGGTGAATAAAAAAGTGTGCTCTACAACTACAGCTGTACATGACTTTAGTCAGCTGCTTTTATAGTATAATGTGGATAACTTCTTTAGCATCTTCGTTAGGGTAGCTGGTAGCTTAGCCTGATTAGCTTAGCTGGCTAACGTAGCAGGCTATTTTTCTTTAGCCTCTTATTTTTTTTTTCACTTCTCTTGGATCACTTTCTTTTGCTCTGTCTTGGATGTATGTTGCAAGGTTATAAATATTGTTTTTCATGAAGATTTACTGCTCTCTAGTAGCATTCAGATAGAAAAGACTTCTTGACATTTTGGTGATTTTTCTTCTTTTTTTTTCAGGAATTTATTGGAATCTTGGATCATGAAATGAAATTGCCCAAAATCATGCACCCAGATTTCTCACCACAGTTAGGGGCTCAAGAGTGTTTTACCATTCAACGTATTGAGAACTGTTTCGGTTTTTTTTACCATCCTGACCAGTGGCAATGCTAACAGATTTGAGACTTAAGTATTGCTGTTCCCCTGAATTGTATTCCCTACTGTAATATTGTATTAAGTAGTGGATTTAGTACCCTAGCTTTTTATTGAATGCATTGATGGAGGTGAGCTTGTGTTGATACAAACCTTCCTACTTTTCTTATGGAAAGTATGCATAATAATAATTTTTCGCACAAAAGTAACATGATTTACATAATAAAGCAGGAAGGATTCCAGTATTCCCTTTAAAAAGCACATATGTGAGAGGGGAAATTTGATGCTCATCACTTCCAGGGCTAAAAGTATAACTCCAAAAGTCAGGTTATTTCCTTTGTTTTGTTTTACATCAGTCCTGAACATGGTACATTTTCTCAGATATTTGACATGCTGTGAATCAATAAGGGAGCATTTTTCCTTAACTTCCAAAAGTACTAGTGGTTTCCTCAATAAAAGTGTAAATAGTAATGTTTGAGTTCCCTTATATATTGTTTATTCCTCAACGATGCTGGGCTTACAAAATATAGGGGAGGTTGGGGGTGGACTGATCAGTTCATTAATTCATGGAAAAAGCTATTTAATACACATGCATTCCAGTTCACACTGTAGGTCATAGCATATTTTCCCAAAAGAAGATGACTTACTATTTTTCTAAAAGTTGCTAATGTCTTTTAGGGTTGAAATTGACAATTTTTCTTACTATAATATTAATATTAATATATCAGTACCAGACATGTCTTTCATTGTTCACAATTCCTTGTGCTGTACAAAAATTTCACTTTGAAGAATATCAGTATTTCTTTCTTCTTGATGTCTTGATTCTCATAAGATTTTACTGTAAATTACCTCGATTAATGCAAATGTATAAAAATTAAAGAAAGCGATAAATCTTAGTCTGATAACACTATGACTGGACTCTGTTCTATGCATCTCAAAATATGACAACTCAGTCTTCCATGGGTGATCGATTTTTCTAAAGATCACCTTTTTCTGGTTCACAGCTTTTTAACAGTGCAGGTAAACTGAAACGATTCTCCCACTTGCACAATTCTGCAGTGGGAGGTGGTGGTATGGCTACAATGGATTGGGGCCAACAGTTGGGGATCACTTGCATTTAGAGAGATATTCCTTGTCACGATATCCACATAATGTAATCTGGCATGTAATATGTTAGCAATGACGAGGGGAATAAATTCATATCCCTTGTCTGCTTTTATGATGTTTATGTCCCATTGCTTTGTCTGTTAATATTATTTTCAGCTGAACATCTGTTCTCCTGGTTTTTGGGGGGGTTTGTGGCAGGGGGGAGGTGAAGGTGGTAGTTCTAGCCAATCACCTCATAGCATTTTCTCACTCTGTAGGCCCTGTAACTGTAAAATATTCAAGTTTGAGAGTGAGAAAATATTTTCACAACTTAAGAAAATGCTACTAAACAGAAAATCAAGGCCACAATAGAACACTGCAGTTCAATAGAGAATCAGCCAATGAAAATGATGATCATTAACATCCTCATCACCAGCACAGTCAACAAGCAATTACCTGAAAGATATGCTCTTTGATGCCTACAGCAGGGATAGGCTATTAACACAATCAATACTTCCTGTGTGCCTGTTGAGATAAACAGCAGTTAGAAAGTATGAAAAAAAAAATAGAGGGAAAAATAAAATTGTTCATTTTTCCCAGCAAATCACCTTCAAGCTCACTACTTCGTATTTTGTTAGTAGAACCTAGTTTTTCCATAAGAAGTGGATCTCTTGACCCAGGCATATGAAGAAAGGCAGGGTCAGGGGGAGGGAGTGGTGGGGGAGGGGGGGTAGGTTAACACTTTTATGCATTGGAGTTTCACCAGTGCATGTATGTGTTTTGTTAGTAGAACCTAGTTTTTCCATAAGAAGTGGATCTCTTGACCCAGGCATATGAAGAAAGGCAGGGTCATGGGGAGGGAGTGGTGGGGGAGGGGGGGTAGGTTAACACTTTTATGCATTGGAGTTTCACCAGTGCATGTATGTGCCTAATATTATCGTGCAATGCTTTAGGAACCACCCTGATAGTGGCAGAAGCTAATTTTTCTTACCCAGCCCATGGGGCAACTGAAATTTTGTACATAAAAATCAGTGTAACTGTCAGTGTCAATAGATCTGTCTTTATTCAAGGATGGCAGAATTATACAGTGCTTGATTACTGAAAAAAGGCACCAAAACATCATGGCCAACTGTAGAATAACATAATACTATTCATAGGCAATGTACCCCACCAATGGACCTTTCATGCCCGGTTTAGAGATCACCTTGGGAACAAAGTGTTCGTTAGCAGAAAGAGATTACTTGTAAAAACCTGACATGCAGTAATGAAAACTCAAGTGCAATCATAGATAGACTGTTATGTCTATCCAATATCTGATGGAATATATATATAAATATATATATATATGTTGTGGTTAATTTGCTATCTCCGGTAATTTTTCTTTTTCTTTTGTTTGAACTTCATTGGCATACATTACCATACTCAAAAACTAAAGAAAAACAAAAATTATCTGAGATAAAAATATAACTACAACAAATATACTGTGAAGTATTCAGAGGTAGACTCTTCTGAATCAGAACATATATTCTCGTCGTGAGAAAATAAAGACGAGTTCAAACTATAATCGAAAAAAAAAAAGAAAGAAATCAGATGGGATTGTTGCCTGTGATATGTAAATAAAGACAACAAACTATAAGTGAGACACCTTTATAATTCATATTGTAACCAATGCACGTATTCGTAAATGCAACTTACATTGCTGCTTTATTGCTCTCGCCATCTACGCCACCAATATCTCGAATGGGAGACTGACTCCATACCTCAGAAGTGCTAAGCAAACTATCAGCAATAATGGCTGGAGACTCGACAACAGAAGGCGAGGGCTGACCCAAAGGTTTAACTGGAGTCTACAGATGTAGGTCTGCGGGAGTAGATCTGCACCGTTTTAAACCTCTTATTTCACTGGTCACCTGTAATCTTCGTTTGTGGCCCCTTAAGGAAAATATGTTTTTATTGATAATCAACATTCAAACGAAAAAAAAAAACAACAATGCTAACCAACACGAAACATATCACTGAAACATAATAAGCATCGTCGCACCTTGGCTTCACTTTCGTCTTTCGCCTGTCTTCGTGTAAGTGTCATAAATATGATCATAAATATGACTCATTGACAAAATAATCTTTAACGGTTAAATCATCAGGCAAAGAAAAGCAAGACTTACCTAGCTTCTCCGATATTCAAGAGATGACTAACGTGCCGCGAAAATATCGCTGTCACTAGAACATTCACATCCTGCCTCGAATTTCGCTGTAAGCCACGACTGAAATATATTATTTCGAGGAAAGTACGTTGAAGCTAATATTACATAAAGTAGAAACTGAGAAGAAGCGATAGTTTCCTAGTTTGAATTTTGGTGACGTCATGTGAAAACCAAGAATTGGCGTTCTCTTTTTTCATGTTAAGGTATATTTTACAATAGGTGTCAAACGTTTTATTTATGTTGCTGTTACGGGGTGTATCGGTAAAATGGTCACATAATCATTTATATAAAACATTTGTGAATCATTAAAGACGTCACTTTTAAGGCGCAGTCCACAACTAGCGGTAAAGGGATAGAAGACGGTAAGTTAGTCATATTAGTCGGTTCATTCCTTTGTAAGTACACTTTGTTTGTTACTTTTCTGTTGTTTGCGATTATTTGGTCGATCACTTAATTATTATCGGTGAAAGCAAGCAAATCGAAAACTAGCTGAATCAATGTTAAAAAAGATACTGCCAAACATAACGTCAGAGCCTTTCTTTCGCTGCTCAATATTGGCAAAGATGCCTCACCATGATAAAAAGGGAAAAAATACCAACATGAAAAAGAAGTTGTTATAACGGTTAATTAAGCCTACTCACGTACGAAGGATTCAACCTGGCAGTCAAAGCCCAGAGGAGGATCGAATAGTATCCCATGATGCATTTTTCCAGAAGCATCACGCAATATCGCAGTCATAGCAGATTCCATCTTGAAATAAGGTCGTTTTCTCGTCGGCTTTTTTCTCACTCGATTTCCAGTAAAAGTAAAAAATTACATTATTTCGTTATTTGACATGATTTCTCCGATTTGCAATGGCTTAAGAGCGAAGTTTCCACTTAGAAACATTTATTTTCACGGTTTCAATTAGTCTTCCCATCACAAAGTGTTCAGTGACCCACAACCAGGTCATGAATATTCAAGATTTTTTGGAATATATGTTGAAATCTTCCAAATGTGTACCTCACGCCAGCAAAATGAAGTCCTGAATATTGTACAGGCCAAGAAGTACCCAGAAGTACCCACATTTTGAAGACTTTTTTGTCGACCAAAGATGGCTGAAATTTCGAATCTTTTATCACATTTCAGCGCCATGTGTCATAATATATGTTTAAATCAGAAACTTTATTTATTCAAAAGAGCAGATCAGTATTCTGGCCAGGAAATTTCCTTGAAGATTGCTTGAGTCAGTACCGGGTAGATTGTGCTTCAGAGAATTGTTTGTCTCATCGATAGGTTAAATTTTATTTGCATTGTAACTGCCATTGTAAACTTCAGCTCCTTTGAGCGCGATGCTGTAATAAATTCTCCTTTGGTAATTAGCTTCACAGCGTAGCGGATGTTTTGTTGGAACCACTTTATAGATCAGTCATAGTTTTGGTTCTCCTCTGGCCTGGGTTCTCCTAGTGAACCTAGCGAAACTTATCAATTGCGAGTCTTATAATTTGTGTTTACAGTGCGACCGAGCACGGCACAAGTAGTTCTCGACAGATCAGTGAAATACATGTAAAACCCTTCTCAGTCAAAGCAACGCTGAAATTCTCTTTTAAGGCACAGTGAATATAATCCAACTCGATGATCTCAAAAGCAGAAGCTGCTGAACCAAAACATGTTTGGAAACCATCCACATCGAGCACTGCGATCGATGTTCACTTCGCGCGTGCTGAAGATTACTGATCATGATGTGTCACGTACGCAGTGATAATATAACATGAATCGAGGTGCATCATGGGATACCATTCGATCGTCGTCTGGACAAAGCCTAAAATGTTTTTAGGAACGCAAATTGATGAATGCACTTTGAAATAGTTCGTTGGTATTTCTACTACAGTGGTACAATCTTCTCTTATGATAGAATTTCGACATTAAAGAGGGTACATTTCTAGCTATTGATCACAGATCCCAGAGCTGATTAAGTAAGAATTTGAACTGCCTTTTGAAATTGATTAGTTTTAATACGTCGCGCTGCCGCAGTGATCATGATTACATCAAGAAAGTTGAAAGGGCGCCCATTTTGGGGAGAGAAGCAGCTTAGTTCTCTCAGAACGATGGAGCACAAATCATTTAGTAAGAAATATAGGCTCAAACAATACAGTGAAACCTGTATTAAACAAAATTTAGCTGAGGTAATTCAGGAATCGCATTTACCAAAAAAGGTATTAAAAATGGTTTGACGAAGAAGAACATGCATTTCTGTCCGGAACATTCTTTTCTCAGGTGATCCTGTTTTTCCGGCCTGGAAAGTTTCCACTGACTAAAAGGTGGTCTCAGGTGGTCCGGAAAAGACTCAAAAGTGCTGTTTCATTTACTTTCTAACCGGAAATTTTAAAAAGCTGTTCGTTAACCATATTGGCATTCTCTTTTTTTCCTGTCTGGGTATATCTTACAATAGGTCACAACCGTTTTATTTATGTTGCGGTTACGGGGTGTATCGGTAAACTAGTCACATGATCATTTATATCAAGAGAGGATATATAAACACTTGTGAATCATTAAAGACGTCACTTTTAGGGCGAAGTCCACAACTAGCGCTAAAGGGATAGAAGACGGTAAGTTAGTCATATTAGTCGGTTCATTCCTTTGTAAGTATAATTTGTTTATTATTTCTCTGTTGTCTGTGATTATTTGGTCGATCACTTAATTATTATCGGTGAAAGAAAGCAAATCGAAAACTAGCTGAATCAATGTTAAAAAAGATACTGCCAAACATAACGTCAGAGCCTTTCTTTCGCTGCTCGATATTGGCAAGGATGATAAAAAGGGAAAAACCCCAACATTAAAGCAATTTGTTATAATGGTTAATTAAGCAAATATAGGCTCAAACAATCATTGAAACCTGTATTAAGCGGACACCATCTATTAAGCGGACAGTAGCCGAAGTCCCCAAATTTATTTCNGTGAAACCTGTATTAAACAAAATTTAGCTGAGGTAATTCAGGAATCGCATTTACCAAAAAAGGTATTAAAAATGGTTTGACGAAGAAGAACATGCATTTCTGTCCGGAACATTCTTTTCTCAGGTGATCCTGTTTTTCCGGCCTGGAAAGTTTCCACTGACTAAAAGGTGGTCTCAGGTGGTCCGGAAAAGACTCAAAAGTGCTGTTTCATTTACTTTCTAACCGGAAATTTTAAAAAGCTGTTCGTTAACCATATTGGCATTCTCTTTTTTTCCTGTCTGGGTATATCTTACAATAGGTCACAACCGTTTTATTTATGTTGCGGTTACGGGGTGTATCGGTAAACTAGTCACATGATCATTTATATCAAGAGAGGATATATAAACACTTGTGAATCATTAAAGACGTCACTTTTAGGGCGAAGTCCACAACTAGCGCTAAAGGGATAGAAGACGGTAAGTTAGTCATATTAGTCGGTTCATTCCTTTGTAAGTATAATTTGTTTATTATTTCTCTGTTGTCTGTGATTATTTGGTCGATCACTTAATTATTATCGGTGAAAGAAAGCAAATCGAAAACTAGCTGAATCAATGTTAAAAAAGATACTGCCAAACATAACGTCAGAGCCTTTCTTTCGCTGCTCGATATTGGCAAGGATGATAAAAAGGGAAAAACCCCAACATTAAAGCAATTTGTTATAATGGTTAATTAAGCAAATATAGGCTCAAACAATCATTGAAACCTGTATTAAGCGGACACCATCTATTAAGCGGACAGTAGCCGAAGTCCCCAAATTTATTTCTCTTATTTACTTTAAATGAAACCTTTATTAAGCGGACGCCGACGCCTAAGAAGTACCTGAAATGGTCATTTCTATTGTTGCCAACCTGTGTTAAACGGACTGACTTGTAATTAAATTCCACCACCCAACATGCCAGACACCGGAAATGCGAAAGATTGCAACCCACAAATTTCAATATTTTTACTTTTTAAAAAAAGATTTGACGAGCTTATTAGATTGGTTTCACAGTAGGTGTTGTTTTCTATTTCGTTTTGTTTGTATAGAGCTTGTTTCACTCATCTAAGCTCTTCAAATTTGAGTTGCAATCTTTGTTTATGGCACTATCATCAAAAAGTACCCTTTAATAAAGAAATTCATGCAAACGTATATCGTCATAGTCTATGGGAGTATTCTGAACGGTTCCACTTTTCATTTGAATGGCATTTGACACCTCATATGACGTTATCTATCGAAACCTTTATTAGGCGGACACCCTGTATTAAACGGACCATGACTACAGCATTCCCCGAGGGTGTCCGCTTAATACAGGTTTCACTGTATAATCAATCTGTGTGCAAACTGAACTCAACATTAATTCTCTAGATTGCCATAAAAAGCTTCTTGATATCTTTCACTCTAAAACACCTAATTTCTTCACTGAGTTGAAGCATAGCGAGAACAAAAAAAATCATTAGCAGAGGAAATGGAAGAGAAAAAGTTGATTTCGAAAGAGAAAGCTCCGTTTGGGTTTCTTATAGACTGCGAGCAGTCTCTCTTTTTCTTCAGATTTAGTGAGAGCAATGCACGCGGGCGGGAGGGGCGAAGCCGCGAGACGCGCGAAACGAGGGCGGCAGCCCGAGAAGAAAAAAGAGAGACTCCCTTTTTTCGTGCTTCTCCCGTCTCGCGCCATCAGTTACGCGCGTGGCCATTTGCATGTCTCGCGTTTTGCTCGACGGACCAAGAAAGAAGAGAGATTGCTCGTAGTCTAGTTTCTTTACGATTTGTTGATGACAATTAATTCGTCCCTTTTTCTTTTTTGCAGAGTCAGTCTTATTATTCTTGGTCGGCGAAGCATTACAACAGCGAAACTTGTTTAGCAACTGCAAAAATCATTTTAGAAAAAGGTCAACATGAGTTCTAGTTCAGCTTTGTGGTTATTGCTACTTTGGGGTAAGTTGAAAGCACGTGCACGTGACTTGATGTTTTATAACAGCTTTCTTTTTTACCAAGGGTAAGACTAAGTTGGATTAAATTACTTGTTCCGCTCATATCGTCGAAATTAAAGCGTGATCCTTAAATAGTATTTCCTATTAGCTTCAGTCTTTTA
Source organism: Porites evermanni (assembly GCA_942486025.1). Lineage (NCBI taxonomy): Eukaryota > Metazoa > Cnidaria > Anthozoa > Scleractinia > Poritidae > Porites > Porites evermanni. The sequence continues at coordinate 36,264 of CALNXI010002633.1, read as the reverse complement.
ACTAAAACAAGTAAAACAGATATTGACTAAATGAGATTATATTTTCACTTAACGCCTGACAAAGTTTGCTGTTAAGGATGCATAATGTTACTAAACGGCAGAGACCAGGACTGTCTATAAGAGGACAATTTGTCCAGGGGTACACTCCCAGATCAGTACAGTTTCAGTTATGCCTGTATAACGGGATTGGTCAAGCTATTAATTACTAAATGCAAATTGAACGTCAACACAAAAGAAGGGGTGAAAGGGGTTTTTGCGTGATACAGGATTAAGTTTTTTTTAATTTTCGTGAAAGGTGAAAACACGAAATTAAAATTCGTGAACTGTGAATAGTTTGCTTGTCGTGATACGTGAACTTTAAAATCTTTTATCCGATATTCGTGATTTTCAACTATTTTTTTCGTGAAAATAGATGGTATGCTGCAGCTGAAGAAAAATTTTACACTGAAGCCAGTGGACCTTCAAATGAACTTGTTTATATAGACCTAAAGGACTTAAAGTCGTTCCCTTATATGTCCTTAATGGCCTAGCCTGCAAGAGCAGACGCCTTTTTCGGCTCTTGTTTCATCCGCCGAGAAAAGAGCGCTTGCAATCCCCAGCTGGGAAAAAAATTTCCGTGACGTCAGTATTTTTCAATCAATCATAATTCAAGTCTTATTTTTGTGGGGCTAACAAGAGTTGGGTTTTCGTGGGGATCTCGTCTGCAATGGCCGACGGTGAATGAGCAAGTTTCTAAATTAGAGGGAGTAATAAATTATGTAGTTCCCATGGGTTTTTTGGAGGTAAAGAACGAATTCGAATACCCATAAAAAGTAAGCATTCATCCCTTGAAGATTCATCATCGAGTATACTGATCCGAAAAGAGTGGTCTACGATCCTAGATTGAAATAAAACTGTGTAAGAAAAGTCCGCAGAAGGGAGCAATTAAGCTTATGCGTTATTAACAACGACGACAATAAAGATAAAATAAAATTTCGCCGAGCAGTATAGTTACACTTCGTAGCAGAAGAACGGTCAAAGCCAAGTCAAAGTTCTTCCCTTAGACCTATTTTTTGGATAGTAAATAAGACAAGCGAAGGTTATATGGCATTGCTTTTTAGTACTATCTGTCAGCATCAGTCATCATCAATTTACCATCGCCTAAACTGTACGTTCACCTGCTGACTTCTGTTATTTCTCTGCACTAGCGGGTGTGTGTGCGGGAGGCTAAAAAAGCAAGACATCGACCTTACTATTAACTCAGACTGTCTAGCCATCTACTGTCCTTTTATTTCGAAAATTTCCGTGAAACGTGAACACGGAATCTTAATCACCGTGATGTGTTATTTTTACTTTTTAAAGTCCGTGATACGTGCGTAGGACCCCCCCCCCCCCCCCCCCCCCCCCCCCCCCCCCCCCCCCCCCAC
>CALNXI010002633.1:0-23463 GCA_942486025.1 Porites evermanni | reverse complement strand
TTTGTCAGCGCTCGTGATTTCATTTACCCAAAAATTTTATTTCGCTAATTTGAAGAAAAAAGAATGCTCTTTCAGACTAAGCAAGTCTTGGTGTTCAAAGCCATGTACCAATCCGCTTTTTTTAATAGCTCGTGAAAAAGTGCTAAATTTTGACGGTTGATCAAGCGATTTTGAGTCAACAACTTTGAAAATTTCTTTAAAAATCTCTTGTTGACCAAATCGCGAACTAATCAGTTAAAATTATAGAGGAAAGATAATACGAAGTGTCATTATATTTTAGTAGCCAACTTTATTTTAAAATTTACGAGTTAATGAATATGACTCTAATTTCGCATGATTTTTGCCCATTTTAGGCCTCGGGAAGAAAAAAAAATCGTGAAAAAAATATTATTTACTCGATCGTACTTAAACCAACGATTTTGTAACTAGGGCCCATAGGGCTTTATTCTGGCTGAGTTTGAGGCCAGGTCATTTTTTGACTATTTCCACGTGTCGTTGATATTCACGCGGAGCCGCTCTTAAATATTCTTTTATTATCCTTAAATTGAAGCTTAACGGGTGAGTGATCCGAAGCTTATGTCATTTCCGTTTTAACATGCATTGCATAGAGTATCAAGGTACCGGTTCAACGAGCTGTTATCAGATTAGCACTGAGGATTTGGCATTAGTTAAAGTGCAGTTTTTTTGAGCGTGCTTTCTAGTATTCCGGTTTAGAGAAAGAAATAATTAATTATACCACTTGAGTTAAAGACACATTTTTGATGAACTATATTGAAAGGCCTTGAAAGGGAAAATCCCCTTTAGTAATATGGCATCGCCATTTCTCTCCCACTGAGCAGAATGTGAAAATATAAGAGGAGATATACGTCTTCCCTTTCAGAAAAAAAGTTCGCTTGACCATCTGAACTATTCAAGCTGGAAACTGTAAATATGCGCTGGAATCATACTGAAACCAAGCTCTCAGCGAACCTTTTGGCTCAGGCAAAGATCATGCAAGCGGATATGAAAGTACTTTCGATTTAAGGTTGATCTTTCTTTCGTTAGCATGATATTTTCAAGGTTTCATCGAAACAGTTCATAGGTTATTCAGTCTTTAACTCTCTGTGAATTTACAAAAAATCAAATGAATCTATGAAATATAGCTACAATAGATTGATCTGGGAGGGTGTTACATGTAAAGGGGGCCTCATGAATCCAACTTTAGCGGGGCCTTTAGTGTCTGGCTGAAAGCGATAACTATTAGTAGCAAGTTCTTTGCATAAAATACTGACTAGTTTGATAGTTCAAAACTTTTGTATGTAAGATGAAAGGTATCGCTTTGCCGTTGCCTGAGAATAGGTTATGTACGGAATGTCAGTACTAATTATCGTTGGGCCATTTCCAGTGCCGGTCTACAGCAGTTTCAATTAAGTACACTCTGAAACAGACGGTTGTTAACAGCGGCCGTCCGTAAATATCGCCTGGGGGTGTGCAAAATGAAAAAATCGAAAATCCCCAAACTTTGTCAGAATATAGGTCTTGTAAACTATTTCTAGACAAATAACTTTTAGTTCGATTGGATTTTAATTTTACGCGTACGGCGACCGAGTCGGTTCGGAGGCTCTCAGATCAGTTTTCACGGGCTCAAAACCATATATTACTTAAAAATCGTTTAAAAATTAAAGAGGTAAAAAACTCTGCCTCTGAAAATCTTAATAGAAGAACACAACCTAACCAATAGTTTCGTTGTGAAATTTTCCTATTCGACAGCAAATCTAATATTCTTCTGATTTTATAATAATTTTACTTATTTTACCGATATTTGACAGACATAAAATTGGCAAATTTCAGACACAAAAATCACTACTCGGTATACGGCTTTGAGCCATAACTTTCCTACCAATAAAAAGAGCAAGCTGTCTTCCTCAAATAACTGCAATAAAATTTTTGGGCAATCTTGCAGAGAAAATTTTTGAACGCCAAACAAAAGCGACCCTTGAGGTCAAAACACGCCATTTTGTCACGACATTCGAAGGCGGTTAAATCAATAAAAATGCTCTATTGGCCAGATTCCTCAAAAAGCTCTATGCTATTGAGCAATATTGATTAGACTCGACTTATTTGTACTTCTTTTGCCTAATTATTTCACTTACAATGCGCCCGTTGGCAGTCGAAAGCCTAATTTTAACCGGCGGTCAATGTTTGACAGCATTCAAAACCCCAGGTTCAAAACTTACTCTCAATTGCATTCATGCACACAAACGAACAGATTTACCGACGTTGGCTTACATAACGATGTATAAAGACTAAATATGATACTTATCTCTTAGGAAATGAAGATGTTTTGGAAATATATAACCGGCTATTGCGATCCCCTCACATCACTGAATAATAGCCTGCTTAAGATCCGACGACGGCAGAGGTCTGTGACGGCGAGCGGAAGTGAAATTACTACTAGAAAGACTTCCGGCTGCCGTCGTTGCGAAGTTTCCCGCCGTAGCGGCCTTGTCTGTGACGTGAAGAAGGCCATTTTGCCGTCGCGTGTAAAACGTGAGTAAACTTGATCAAAATAATGCCATTTAAACACATTTTGAGCGAAATTCTTTAGCACTGTTAACAGTTTATTCTCAGTAGACCATTTTTGTCGAATTTCTAAGCGACTTAAACGATTTGAACACGGTATTTAAATTAAATTTGTTTGCCCTCTCTAAACAGTTTGACTCGTTAATCGCCATGGACTCGGTCAACTCGACAAAGAAAGCAACCCAGTAAGTTTTACAAGTTTTTTCTTGTGTTTATTGATGTGTTTATTAACAATTATGATATCGTAGACTGTTTTGGCATTAAATTGAGGTCCAATGGATTATGTCACTCATCTTTTCGTCAAGCCTCTCGAGTTCAAAATTTTCGTAATTCTGGTAGGGAAAATCCGGATTTTTAGATCTGTTGACATCATACAACAGTAAATATTCATCTTCTGAAATGTCGCCATCATCGAAACTTGTCAGTAACAATTCACGAACCTTTCTAAAAGTAGTCATCACTCTTGTATTTATTTCTAAACTTCAACAGGAAAAGGCGCTACAACAATCCGCCGTCGCGCGAGCTTTCTTAATGCTATTTTTCGCACCATTGCGACGGCGACCTCACCCCAAGCCCCCTCGACCAAGTCTGCCGTCGTAGAATCTCGCCGTCGTCGGATCTTAAGCTCACTAGTGTCCCTGCTCGGAGCGGGAAGGAGAATGCGTTACTCACTTTTGTCCTAGGGTAGGGTGATGAGGGAGGGGGAGGGGAATATCAGTAGCTCTATGTCTGAAAAGTTCTGGAGTAAGTAAGATTTGTGCTGCATAATTCACTAAATCCTTCCCAAAACTAAAAACTGAAAGTAAAAAAGATATGTCTGTTGGCTGGTTGAAAGTACGACGAACTGATTCCGAAACCTTTGAGAAACAAAAAATTATGCCACATGCGTTATCTATTATTTTGGGATATCTGGTCTGCTGATCCTGGCATGCGCGCTTATTTTAAGCTAAAAAATCATCAGATTTTAGGAACACTCCGTGGAGCTACTACCTTGGACAGAATCATGAAAAATGAAGCAGCGTGCTCGAGGAGAAGCACACCCTTGTGGGAAATTTACCCCAGCTTAGCGCCCGGGTAACTCTTTTTGATAATAGCGTATACGGTAACTGGCTCCGCCCGAAAGGGGTAGCTAAGGTTTCAGGTATGTTGGAGGGTAGTGGATTTTAATATCAGAAGTATAAATGAAAGGTTGAGAAAAGGACCCAGAAGGAAGGATTAAAAAACAAAATGCAGAGAAAATATCTTGTTTTTTTTTTTTTTTTCTATTCATAGAGTTTAAAAATAGGAAAAAGGGAGGGACGGTGCATTTAACGCGGGATGCAAAGAAAAGCGACTTTTTAAGGGACACCATTTTTAAATGGAAAGTGCACGAAAAAGGAGACCTTTTCAGTCAAAAATGGTATATAAATGGGTAATGGGTTCATTCCTGGAGCAGTGACTCCCCGTATAAAACTTTGTTGGGTATCCCGTGTCGTTGGGCGTGTCAATAGGGAGCTTAAGCAACGACGACGCGGACGGCAACGAGAACGGCAAAAAAGCAATAGGTTTGATTAGCAAAACAACAACTTTGCACGTGCATCACGCTTTTTTGTACATTTCTTTGCCGTCATTGCCCGACTGAAAGTGCCTGAATTCACGTTTGGTCGAGAACGGGAACACAAGACACAACTTTCTTTTCTTTTCCTGAACTTTGATACAGTCCTTTAGAATTCAACTCCAAAAACATTTGCCAACATTTGACGAAGTAAACTAGATGGAATAAGCGCGATAAAGTTTGAAGCGGTGCAACTTCACTTTTTAAGTGACGTTTTAGTAGCCGTCGCCGTAGTTGTTGCTTAAGCTCCCTAATGTTGCGTTTGATGTGCTGATCTGGAAAACGAAGAGAAACGAAGAAAACTGATCGATGAACACGTAAAATGGTGCTCTTGTAACTAATTACTGAGATTTCAAACATGTTCACCTACTCTCTTCTAACATTCCGCAGTACAGTATTCTTCCAATTTCATTGCGTAATAACAGAAAATCTGTTAAGCTGATAAGCCAGTTTACCCGTTTGGGAATAAGTATCTGAATGGCCTCACTGCTAAATCTCCTGGTATCCAAGCTAACGAGGGACTGTGTCTCGCGGCTTGTACGCGTGCGGAGGTAGGGTGGGGCAGGGAGTCGGGGTGTGGAATTGGGGTTGTGGATGTTACTGACGCTAAGTGTAAAACACAACCTAAAGAAAAACAAAGTTTCAGCTAAATTTAAATCTAGGCGTAGACAGATTCGGCTCGGTAACTGTCTAGCAACTTGTGCAGATTGACTCCATTTCCATAATGGATGGGTATCCTGTGATAATATTCCAAATATGGTAAAAAAAAAAAAATACGTACATTAAAGGCAGCACGCTGCACGCCTCTGCTGCTTGTTTCAGGTTCAAGGAGTGAGGCCGAATGCTGTTTCACTGGAAGAGCTTAAGATGTTCTCTTTGTGGATGACAACATCATAGAAAATTTAGCGACAAAACTTTCTGCCAATTTTGCAGCTACTGACAGCGTTGTGTACTCGAGTGATACACGATGAAGTAGTCTTAGGACGTCTCAGTTTTATTTTCTCAATATTTTAGCTGACTGGATCTTTTTTTTCTAGAGATCAAACGATGACAACCATCACGTAGGATCTTCGTCCACCCCTTATGCAGTTTATTTCTAAACCGGAAGTGGAAGGTTGTGATAGTGTGTTCAATTAGTCAGTTCAGTTTATTTTCTCTCATTTTTTAACTAGTGATAAGCTAGAGCCTTTTTAAAGATTGTTGTTTACAGTTATAAAAGTTTGTTGCTTTTTGGTTGTCCACTACGAAACTTTAGAGATACACTCCAGACACTGTAGACGAAGATCCTGCTGGTTGTCAACGTTGGATCGCTAGAAAAAAGTTCTAATCAGCTAAAATATAAAGAAAAAAAAAAGAAAAACGTCCTAGGAAGGGAAAGTTTCAGGCTGGGATAGTTTTGAGTGACTGTCCAGGCCTGCTACTTAAATTGTTGAGTCAGCTTCCGGTTTGAAGTGCATTGCACTTCCTGTTCTGTGTCACGCAAACGTGACATTCCCGCTCGGTAATATACAAGTATTTGGCACAGGATGGGAAGACAGTATGCTGTTGCATATCTTTGATAGGCTTTAAAGAAATGGTAAGTGTATAAATAGGGTTTCTTAGTATCATGTTAAGAAAGTTACAATTCCACGTTGAATTGCGTGAATTATTTTGAGTTCTAAAAAGCTATGACGTTTCAATGGGCTTTCGACAGCGACAACTTACGAAGAGTATAGATATTGCAAGACGCAAAATGTCACTTGTTAGCAAACGGTTCCCAACAAAATGCACAGAACAAGGCATATAGCTGTTTAAAAACAAATTGGCTCGGCAAATGGAAAGAGTTCCAGGCGGAAAAACGCATAAGTAACTTGTTAACCGGGAGTATCGTTGTTTTTGCCCTTCGAATGTCGTGACAAAATGGCGTGTTTTGACCTCAAGGGTCGCTTTTGTTTGGCGTTCAAAAATTTTCCCTGCACGATTGCCCAAAAATTTTATTGCATTTATTTGAGGAAGACACCTTGCTCTTTCTATCTGTAGGTAAGTTATGGCTCAAAGCCGTATACCAAGTAGTGATTTTTGTGTCTGAAATTTGCCAATTTTATGTCTGTCAAAAATCGGTAAAATAAGTAAAATTATTATAAAATCAGAAAAATATTAGATTTGCAGTCGAATAGGAAAATTTCACAACGAAACTATTGGTTAGGTTGTGTTCTTTCTATGAAGATTTTCAGAGGCAGAGTTTTTTACTTCTTTAATTTTTAAACGATTTTTAAGTAATATATGGTTTTGAGCCCGTGAAAACTGATCTGAGAGCCTCCGAACCGACTCGGTCGCCGTATGCGTAAAATAAAAATCCAATCGAACTAAAAGTTATTTTTCTAGAAATAGTTTACCAAGACCTATATTCTGACAAAGTCTGGGGATTTTCGATTTTTTCATTTTGCACACCCCCAGGCGATATTTACGGACGGCCGCACTTAATTAAGTGTTTTACTAAATGATGTTGTCTAAAAGCTAATAAGAGTGTGATAACTGTCGGAGACTCGCGAAGGCAGACTAGAGTATACACTAACAGTTACGTATTAATATGATGTATCTAATGTAATAATAATAACAATCTTTTAATAGGATGCTCCATCACAAGAGTGGTTTACATAGAGGTCCTAATTACGAGATGTATATTATATAATACAATTAAAATATAAAAAGGTTAAGCTAAAATCGATATATATGAAAAAAAAATAAAAAAAAAAAAAAAAAAAAAAAAAAATTCAAGCTAAAATCCAGTTACAGAAATAATCAAAACATACACACTACAAGTACTCAATTATAAAAAGCAGAAAAAAGACACTTCTTAAAAATTGGAAAACTTGCTGAGTTTCTTACAGTTCTCTCTAATTCATTAAAGTCTTTGAAACAGTGGTACCGCGAACGTTGTTTTCCCCAATTATATTTAATTTTGGGGAGCTTGATAGTATCGTTATTGCGCGTATTGTAGGAATGTATATCACTCTTTCTTACAATGTCCAAAGAATGATTAAGTTGGCCATTAATACACTTGTATGCATATATACATCGATGACATTTCCTACGTTCTTCAAGATTCAGCCATCTCAAGACAATCAATGCATCGGTGGATGAGGAGTGAGGTGATCTATCTAATATCAACTTAGCTGCTTTGTTTTGGAGAATTTGCAATTCCTTCATAAGTGAGACATTGTCCTTGTCACCCCAGACTAAATCAGCATAATCAAAAATAGGTAGCACTAAGCTATTATAAAAAAGTAACCGGGCATCATAAGGTAAATAATACTTAATCCTACGTAGAAGACCAAGGTTTTTATTAACCTTACATGAAATATACTCAATATGGTCGGACCATGTGAAAGTTGAAGACAACATAACTCCCAAATATTTAAAACTACTTACAGAATTTATATCAGTGTCAAAAATAGATAACGTGAAAGAGGAAATACCAACAAGTTTCCTATTACTGCCTATAATCATGGATTTCGTCTTAGTAAGATTTAAAGTTAACTTATTTCCATGTAACCACTGGGCAACTTTCAAGAGATCATCATTTAGTGCCTCTTCTAACAGGTGTGGCTCTTTAGCAAAGTAGTACAGGACCGTGTCATCAGCATACAAAGTCACTTCGCAATTCTTTATAACCAGCGGAAGGTCATTAATATAAACCAAGAAGAGAAGCGGTCCTAGAATGCTCCCCTGTGGTACCCCAAAGGTCATCGGGAGAGGGTCAGACACAGCATCGCTACAGGCAGTCCGCTGTTTACGATGATTCAGGTAAGACTTGAACCACTGTAGAGTGCTGGGCGAGACATTGATAGCCGACAATTTAGATAGCAAGATCGTATGGTCAACGGTATCGAATGCCTTGGTCAGATCTAGGAACACTGCACCGCACAGTTCTCCACTCTCCATATGCAATAGGACCTCATCTGCAAAACTGGTGAGAGCCGATGTTGTAGACAGTTTGGGACGGAAGCCAAATTGTTTGCTTGAAAGGAGATTATTTGAATTCAGAAAGTCATAGAATTGGGAATGGACGACTTTTTCCAGAATTTTACTCATTGTTGGCAGAATAGAAATTGGGCGATAATTTGACGCATCTCTCCTATCTCCAGTTTTGAAAAGTGCAGCCACTTTCGAGCATTTCCATATTTCAGGAAAATTGCCAGTGCGAATAGAGAGATTCAGTAACTTGGTGATCGAGGGACAAATAGCACGCGCGCCATACTTTAAAAGTCTCGCACTGATGTTGTCCAAGCCAATAGCTTTATTTGTCTTTAGAGAAAGCAGATGCTTGAGTACTGTTTTCTCATCAACTTCGTCAAGCGAGAAAGACTGTAGCATCGTGGCCGATCTGACTGGGAACATAGCAGCAGCTGATATTTTATTTGCAAGACTTCTGCCAATGGATGAGAAATAACAGTTGAGCACGGATGCAATAGAGGCTGGGGTGGTGTGTTCAACACCATCAACTACGATACATTGTGGGCTCGAGGATTTAGTCTTGCGCGAAGACACCTCATTCACCGCCTTCCAGATCTTTCCTGAATCCCCTTTAGCCTCTAAAATCAAGTCACAATAATACTTGGATTTTGCTGCCTTGACTTCACGATTGACCCTATTTCTTAACTTTCTATAGCGAGCCCAGTGAAAAGCAGAATTGGTTTTCACGGCTTTACGATGGTGAAAATCACGATCCTTCATCACCTCACTGATTGTATATGTACTATATATATGTATTAGTTTGCCTGTGAAAGTGAAAGTGATACATGGTTTCGTTAAATTGCTATTTTATGCTCTCCCAACACGAAATTTGCTTCATTACATATCAGGTAGGAATGATGTCTTACATGTTTCTCTGATCGCATGAATTCCTCACTGAAGAGGAACTTCTTGTCTGTATAGTTTTCCTGAGAAATTTCCTTTCCCATTGCATTTCCAGCAAAGTGTTATCATGGTAATAGCTAGACTGTTCACAGGCCAGGCCCACTATTGCGTATTGTGTTACGGGCGGCCATCTTGGATGAGTTTGAAATCAACTTAGGGGGAGGGGGACAGTTTGGGAGGAAGTGGGGAAAATAACTGAAAAGAGTTTTTTCTCGCCTCCCTTCCCCGACTGCGTCAAAATTTCGACGCCCGTCCCCTCTGTACATATATGAAACCAAGATGGCCACACGTACCGCGCCGGTAAGCGCTGATCCTGACGATCTTACGCAAAGGGGACTGTGAAAAGTGTGGGTAATAGCGACCTCCAAGAAACCAGACATTTTTGCTATCAATGCAGTCATTTTTACAATACAGTAAACAAAGTAAAAGCAACAATTTACTCACTCAGGAGCCCATTCTGCTCACTATGATCGACTGAAACAAGTTTTGACGGTAGATACCACAGGGTAGGCAATCTCTTCAAACTTACAATAAAACATAAATAGGAAAAGAGGTTTGAGGCTTATACAACAGTAAAAGGAATTGACTACTCAATACAGAATGATTAACAATTATCTTGATTTATTATAAACATAATGAGAGATACTTACTGAGAAGCTCTCATAAACGTTCAGACGCAAATAAGTTATGGTATTTACCACCCTCTCGTCATTTAAGGGCGTCGGCATAAATACCTTACGCACAATTTTCAAACAGGTTTTTTTCACATTTTGCCATGTCCGCATTTTTTATTTATTTATTTTATTTTTTGTTCCTTTTCATCTCAGGGTGGGATCCGACTGCTTTATATCTCATCAGTAAATAATAATCAAATTTAATGGTAAAATTCTATAGTGAATTGAAAAAAACCCTTAGAGACCCTTTAAAGTTAATATCACATCATTTTTACGACATATTTTTCAGGTTCTGCCATAACACAGCAAGAGCGTTCCATTAGAGGTGATATTCAGACAGTGGATTGTCATGCAATCAAAAGAGACCCAAGCAAATACTTTGAAATGTATTGGAGAGTAGAAGGAGCAGACGGAGACATCGGTTACTGTAACAAAGAAAGGAAATGTTGGAAAACGAAAAGTCAGCTTCTGGAAGACAAGAGGATTCAGGTTGTCAGCATTTCCAGTAGCAACTTGAGCATAAATCGCACCTTGCCAGAGAAAACGAAGGGTCACACTGTGACCATTACATGTGAAGTGCACAAAACTGACAACAACATCGATATATCTAAAGTCACCTTGGGTTATTCTTTAGAGCGTAAGTAAGACTATACACAGAATTTTTAATAATATCGATGATGATAATGATAATGATAATGGTAATAATAATAATAATAATAATAATAATAATAATAATAATAATAATAATAATAATAATAATAATAATAATAACAATAATGATTGGTAAACTGGTCTCACAGGATTGCCATCGAGGTAAACGGAACTTAAGCATGGCTTGGGTGGATGTTAAGAAGGCCTAGGACTATCCGTTGTTAACAATGTGGCTAAACGAGATTATGGAATTACACTGGTTCCCCAGCTAGCACTGTAGGGCGATCCGCAACCTCTGTGCAAACTGGAATACCAGAATCGCAGTTCCTACAAAGCAGAGGAATGAGACTTCCTCGACCATCAGATTTAAAGAGAGTCTGCTCGAGGGAAAGGCATTTTGCCTGCGTCTCGTCACTTTATGTCTAAAACTCGGATAATGATGATGATAATGATAATGATAATAATAATGATAATGGTAATAATAATAATAATAATAATAATAATAATAANGATTGGTCGTTGCCCATGATCTATTAGAGTACAGATACATGGATGACGTCACGGGAAACTTGTTTTCTTTGTTTTGTTCAACATGGCACGCGGTTTTGAAAATGTTTGTGAGATTATTTCGGATTGAGGCAAGTGAAAGCTTCGGAAAAAGTTTAGCAGGAGCTATTTACAAAGAAGAAAAATGGAGAAACGGAGACCAAAAAAGCTATTGACTACTTGACAATGCCTAAACTACAAGAAATCTTCACAACAGTTGCCATCGTGTGTCTTCGCTACGAGAGACTCGCTGTTTTGCAAAATGTTTTCGCTATTATTCTTCTTTGAGCAAGAAAAGACGGTGAAAAACTTTTCGAAGAAACTGTACACAAGTAAGATAAAGAAGAAGCTAAGATAAAAAGTTGGGTTTGGGACTTGAAAAATGCCTAAACTAGCACAAATTCTCAAAAAGTCAAGCGGTTCGAGGCAGGTATGTGTATCGGTCTTTTTCTTTTCTGATCATTGTATAAAACAAATAGATTCCATGTTGCCGTGGGTCTGTTCAGTAATAGATCACAGAGGACGTCAAAATGTGGTAAAAACAACAGTGACACACTCGCCTGCGGCTCGTTTGCCACTTCTTTGTTTTTACCACATTTTGACGTCATCTGTGATCTATTACTGAACAGACGCACGGCAACATGGAATCTATTTGTTAAATGAATTTATGAAATATAGCTACAATAGACTGATCTGGAAGGGTTTTAAAGGGGGGTTCATGAATCCAACTTTAGCGAGGCCTTTAGTGTCCGGGTGAAAGCGATAACTATTAGTAGCAGTTCTTTGCACAAAATACTGATAGTTCAAAACTTTTGTATGTAAGATGAAAGGTATCGCTTTGCCGTTGCCTGAGAATAGGTTATGTACGGTCTGTCAATACTAATTATCGTTGGGCCGTTTCCAGTGCTGGTCTACAGCAGTTTCAATTAAGTACGCTCCGAAACAGACGGTTGTTAAGTGTTTTACTGAACTATGTTGTGTAATATAAAAGCTGATAAGGGTCTGATTACTGTCGGAGACTCGCGAAGGCAGACTAGAGTATACACTGACAGTTACGTATTAATATGCTGTATCTAATTATTATATATCGGTATCGGTTTGCCTGTGAAAGTGAAAGTGTTACGTGGTTCGTTAAATTGCTATTTTATGCTCTCCCAACACGAAATTTGCTTCATTACACATCAGGTAGGAATGATGTTTTACATGTTTCTCCAATCGCATGAATTCTTCACTGAAAAGGAACTTCCAGTCTGTATTGTTTTCCCGAGAAATTCCCTTTCCCGGTGCATTTCCAGCAAAGTGTAATCATGGTAATAGCTAGACTGTTCACAGGCCAGGCCTGCTATTGCGTATTGTGTTACGGGCGGCCATGTTGGATGAGTTTCAAATCAACTTAGCGGGAGGGGGACAGTTTGGGAGGAAGCGGGAAAAATAACTGAAGAGAAATTTTTCTCGCCTACCTTCCCCGACACCCTTAGACACCCTTTAAAGTTAATATCACATCATTTTTACGACATATTTTTCAGGTTCTGCCATAACACAGCAAGAGCGTTCCATTAGAGGTGATATTCAGACAGTGGATTGTCATGCAATCAAAAGAGACCCAAGCAAATACTTTGAAATGTATTGGAGAGTAGAAGGAGCAGACGGAGACATCGGTTACTGTAACAAAGAAAGGAAATGTTGGAAAACGAAAAGTCAGCTTCTGGAAGACAAGAGGATTCAGGTTGTCAGCATTTCCAGTAGCAACTTGAGGATAAAACGCACCTTGCCACAGAAAACAACGGGTTACACTATGACCTTTAGTTGTGAAGTGCACAAAACTGACAACACCATCGGTACATCCGAAGTCACGATCGTTTATTCTTTAGAAAGTAAGTAAGACTATACGCGGAATTTTTAACAATAATAATGATTATAGTGATACTGATAATGACAATATTGATAATGACAATGATAATAATGTTAGTAATAACAATAATGATTGATTAAATGGTCTCACAGGATTGCCATCGAGGTAAACGGAACTTAAGCATGGCTTGATTGGGTGTTAAGAAGGCCTATGACTATTCGTTGATCACAAGTGGCTAAACGAGATTCGAATTACACCGGTTCCCCAGCTAGCTCTGTAGGGAGATCCGGAACCCCTGTGCAAGCTGGAACAGCAGAATTGCAGTTCATACAAAGCAGGGGAATGAGACTTCCTCCACCATCAGATTCACTGGTCTGCCCGAGGAAAAGGCACTGTGCCCACGTCTCGTCACTTTATGTCTAAAACCCGGTTGCCTGGAAACTAAATGTTACCTAGGGTTATGGCTTTCTAAGCTGATAGGGACTAAGGTGACCCACTCGCTGTATGTAGACGGCCTTAAAGTGTTCGCTTCATCTGAGAGCGAGATAAGCAGGGTACTACGATCAGCCAGTGCCGATATGGAGGATAGGTTAATACCCATCTCCGTACTCCAAAATGACGTTGACACGTTATGATTCATACAAAAGTAATTCTCTACAAAGGGAGGAACCGCATTGACTACCAATACTGATTAGGGTTAAGCCCTGAGAATAGTGATTAGGGTTAAGCACTGACTCTAAAAACTGTTAGCTTCTATTCAGGGTTAAGGTTGATGCTATATACTTCCAACTCAAACCACTTCTTCCCAGCAAATCCCTGGTAATCTAGTGGTTTGGATGGTGGACCACAGATTCCATTCTCCGGGATCGAATCCTGCTCGTGCCATCCTGGAATTTTTTTCCCTAAATTATTGAAGAGACTTAGACTTTCATGAACATTTTATCAGGCCTAAATTTCAAGAGACATAGAAAGACATAGAAATTTCATGTAGGAAAAGGGAAATGTCTTGTGAGAGCCAGTGAGAGGGAATTATCAGTTTTGGAGTATTAACCTGCAGGATATGGGCTAGAAGTGGAATCCAAATGAGTGTACAGTAATCCATGTCAAAGAGGGCAAGCAAGTTGACCATGCAGCAAACCTCAAATAGGACGAGACCACTCTGGTCGAGAAACTTAAGACTGGGACCAAGTACAAGTTCCCGAATGTGAGAGAGTCCGTGATGGAAGACGAGAAATTAGCACTTACAGTTGCAGCAAAGACGTACTTGCAAAGGCTCTCAATAATCCGGACAAGTCCTCTATCCGACGCCAACCGCGTCAAGGTAACAAGCCACTTCGCCTTGCTTGTCTTGACGTACCCTATGTGGACCCAACAATGGCCATTGGGAGAGCTGGAAAGCATTGGTAGAGAGACATGAAAGTTGATTGGTGAGAATGGTGGGAGACACCCTCTTAGCTCTACTGCATTGCTCAAGCGGACCTCAAACTAGACAAGACAACTCTGATCATTGGCGCAAACTAAGTGCAAGGACAGGCATAATGCCGCACTAAAGGTGCTGTTCTTTGATATGTTGAGGGAACCTCAAGCTTGACAACTCTGTTCCTCCTTCTTGGTACTCACGGGTGGAGCCTAAACCCGTTGTACGCTCAAGCATACTGGGATGTTCCTGTGTACGCAGAACACACTTCCGTTAGAGCCAACAGGATGGTTTTGTAGACCACAAGTCAATGAGGGTGTTAGCTGTGGAAATGAGCTGTCCATGGTTGGAAAATCGCGCGAAGAAGGATTCTAAGAAGATAGAAAAGTACCAACCAAGTACCAACCACAGCGGTGGGAGCCTACCAAACAGTACCCAGGCTACAAGATCGTACAGTCAGGTGAACGTTATTATGGACGTCATCATGGTGGTCCAAGGAGCTAGTTGTTGAGGCCTACTCTGGGACCTTAACTCGCCTTAACTCGCCCTAACTCGCAACTTGAGATTATGTTCAAATTTCCTTATCTCGCCTTAACTCGCCTAAACTCGCATTATCTCGCACAAACTCGCCCAATCTCGCCACTGCCAAGTGGATACCAATTTTAATATCTCATACTACTCTCAGTGTAATTTCACAATTACTCCATAAAGGGAAGACGCCAAAGAACACAAATTTCAAAAGTTTAACAGATAGTGATTTTTAAGGAAAACAGGGTTTTTACCTTTAAAAAAATATGTAATTGACCAATCCCATCCTTCTGGAATTTCCAATAGCCTCTGTGGTAAGGGTATTTCACCACTAAAGATTCGATGAGGTTTTTTCTTACTTAACATTGTCATGCCTTGGAGTCACAACTGGACTGTCCATGGAACTACCAGGAACAGCCTGAACATGCACTAACTCGTTGCCTAATGAAAAGGCTTCAATGCTAAGCATGGCAGAAATTCCAGAGGCATGGGGTCACGGGGTCTAACAAATCCCACATTCACTGTTTGTGTTTTGGTCCACAAAGTAAGTGACATTAAATAAAAGCACTAACAGTGAATCCACGAAAAAGTTTTCATAAAATAGTTTAAGTTTTAGTCTTACACTTCTACGCAAGACAAAGAAACACTCTAAATTCAAGATTGCTTTGAATCTCTCAATTGAAGAAAAAAATATTCTCCTATGATTTGTTTCTAATTTTTGGCTTAAAATAAGAAATCTCGAATTTAGAGTGAAATACGAAAACATAACACCAGAATATCAAATTTTTAGTTTTAAGCTGGCTAATGATTTACAAAAAAAGTTTACTTGTAATGGAAAGTTTAATTACTTTGCAAATATAATGCATCCAAGCTGTTTATGACATATGAAGAGTAGTAGCTTACGTATCATCTTATAATCTGATGAAGCTTAATGAGGATTCCAGCTGACAATCATCAATGAAAGGCTAGGATGTAGCCATAATCGAGAATCCTTTAAATAGTCCACATACTGATTGCAGTCCATATTTCTTATAAATAATTCTTATAAATATTTACCTCGTAATAGAAGATCTGTACATTGGTTCAACGTGACATCCTGTATGGCCTACATTGTATTCAGACTGGCAACCATAACCCAGGCATGATTCAGAAGACTTGTTACATTTAGCCCTTAACTGAATAAAGGATTGCTAAAGGTACAATATTTTGCATCGATAGCCAACTTCGTTCGCCATCTTTGAAATTACCCAGAAGATACTGGTAACTCGTGTCTTCCCAGGGCCCTCTCGCTCAGCCTATTGTCCTCGATATGCTTTCTGGGTAATTTTCAAGATGGACGGGAAAACTTCTGAAGAAAAGGAGGAGAACTCGTGCAAAACTTTTGATGTTAAATCGAGAAGTTTCAAAATGTATCACATGCAGGTAAGCTAAGCTAAAGCCTTTTACCCTTGCAACGTTAACTCTATAAAAGCCTTGTTGATCCCAGTCCACTGGCAAGTTTTAGGTTGGAAGCTTCAATGTGGCGTACGTGACATAAAAACACGCACAAAACGCCTGAGCCGGTGATCATTTTGTAAAAATGCGAAGCAGGAAAGTCAGGAAAGATTCATCAGTGACAACTTTTAAGAGTTTGGAAGACATTAAGCCGATAGTAGAGAGTGTTTTCTTTTTAATCAAGTTAAATAAGGTATAGTCCTCTGCACAACTATTAACACTTTCTGACATTTTGTAAAAAATAAGTAAGCCTAAACAGAAAATATGGTCATTTATTTTTTGCTGTTTTGCTAGGATAAGAATGATCAAGAGTTTACTATCAAGTTAACTTGATCCTCCTTTCTTTTGTAGAAATCAAGGTGTCTCTCACAGGATTGTCCAAGTTTAAGGAGGGAATTTCTAAAATATGGGAACTGCTGTCTTTGCGAAAAGGCATCAGCCTTCATTTGCAAGAAATTAGAATAGATTATCCGAGGAAACGAAAAGGCAATCATTTCTGGCAGTGAAAACAAACAATTGAGCTGGACTCCAAGGGAAACCATCAGTGACGTGGAGAGAATGGATCAAGTGGGAGACTTAAAGATAAGTCGTAATTTTCAAGGAGAAAGAAATTTCATTTCATTTCAGCAAAATTGATTGTGGCATAAAAATTTCCTCAGCTGAGTTGTAATTCGTCAGCTTCCTCAGATTTTTATACTAGTTCTTTGAAGAACATTGACACAGACTGCAAAAACTTTTTTTTTTTTTTTCAATTCTGGAGTTAGTGATAACAATTGATGACATGTCATGTGATACCTATTGTGCTCACCTGCCTATTAAAACATAGTGTTATTGATTTAAAAAAAATAAATAAAATTAAATTAAATATCCTACCTGTGCTTATACTACAGCTACATTTTTTTTTTATCAATTCATGATTGTTTTATTTTCATTTTTTTTCCTCACTACTGGTAATTTATTACTCTGCCAAATAATTATATAGCTTTAATGAATAATATATGACGATGATGACAATGATTATTATTATTATGATACAGCCACCAAATGGTCTAGTTTGGAGTCTAAATGCTATATAATTGATAAAGAACAGGACTCCATATCACTAGCATATCCATACTTAAGCTTGTCCAATTAGGAAAATATTTCAGTTAATAAATTTAAACAAGATTTGGCTTCATTCAACTTTGGAGCTCATCTGAAATTTTTGGTTTAATTTTTTCGTAATTGGACAACATGGAGCCTACTATATATAATTATATAAGACATACAAAGATTCCAAGGCATCTTTATATGTATGGTACTAAAGCATTTTATAAGTTTTAAGCCTTATAACCTCAACATAAGATGGATCATTTTCCCTTAACTCGCCTTAACTCGCCTTAACTCGCACAAACTCGCAACTAATGGGCGAGCTCAATTTTTCCTTATCTCGCCTTAACTCGCCTAAACTCGCATTAGCTCGCACAATCTCGCAGCGAGTTAAGGTCCCAGAGTAGGCCTTTGTTGATATGAGTAAGATGTTTGGAGCGCTATCGAGGGTTGTTCTCAGGAGGATGCAGAAGGTTGTCGTTCTCTGAACATTGCGCGGAAATGCCAAGTTATTACTAAGTAAGGCCATAAACCCAAATTTCAAGTGTTGTAACATAGATAGGGAACCGGATAAGCTTTACGTTTGCTTTAGTATTTCATTTTTATCATAAAAATATTAGGCTTCCATTAGTTTTATCTTTTTAATATAAAATAATACATTACTTTATTACATTATGTAAACCTTGGGTTTGCATTAGTTTTAGGTCATGAATCCTTAGGATTTCCTTTTTATTGCACCAGTGTAGAATTTATTATAATGATACTTTTTGCGGCTTAGTTCATTTCATTTTTTTTTTCGTGCTGTATACTGTATGTATTGTTCATCGAAGTCATTCGTTAAACATTTGACTATAGCTAGTGCAGGTATTTTTCTTTTTGTTAGCTAGTTACTATATGATACGGTATTAGTAAGAACTAAAGGTAAGCAATATAAAATTGGCTGAAGACGGGGACTACGGCTCTCGAGTTGTCTACCTGCTTAGCCAAATCAACTTACCATATACCGTGGTCAATGACACAAATTTAAAGCCGCTTTCAGGAACGGCTTATGGAAGACGTTTGCGATACCCGAAAATGTCTGAAATAGAACAAGGTTATCTTTAGAACAACATCCCGTTATATCCTAAATTTACTTAGGAACAGGCAAGTGAACTTAACACTGATCAAGGTATCCATGTTTTAGCTTCTTTTTAAACTAGTATTGGATCAATTTTCTCAAGTTTTATCCCAGCAAGAAACAGTTCCAATGCCTAAGAATAATTATTAATTTTCAAACACCGCGCCACTATTGTTTTTGGGAATCCGACTGATGCAAAGATACGATTTAGCGTTTTAGAAAGATAGCAAACCGCGTGACGAAGCCACCTTAATAAGAATCTCTCAGATTATGCTGACTTATGTAAACCTCTCTTCCCTCAGTTTTCTTACAAGCACCAAAGCCACCAAGAAATGCTTCTGTCAAAGTTGTAAAGGAAACGCATGTAAAGATAAAGTGGGAACGTTCACTTGATGACATTGATGGAAAGTTGAAATATTCTGTGGACTGCTTCAGATGCAAGTCCAGGAAATACAACGAATGCAAGGACTCTTGTGGTTCAAGTGTACAGTACAAGCCAAATAAGGACAACATGAAAAAGCGTACTGTGAGAATAAATGGCTTGCCTCCTGGTAGTTTCCTGATATTTCGAGTTTACTCTGTCAGTGACTTCAATAAACACGTCAAAGATAGAGACAAATGGAACTATGATACGGTATTAGTAAGAACCAAAGGTAAGTAATATATAATTGGCTGAAGCCAGGATTGCGGCTCTCGAGTTGTCTACCTGTATAGACAAATCAACTTACCACTCACCGTGGTCAATGTTACAAATTAAACTCGCAAGAAGGAACGGCTTGAGGAAGACGTTTGCGATACCCGAAAATGTCTTAAATAGAACAGTGTTATCTTTAGAAAAACATCCCGTTATATTAGTCCTAAATTTGCTTAGAAACAGGCAAATGAACTTAACACCGATCAAGGTATCCATTAGCCTGCGTGCAGACGATAACTAAACTCTGATTAGTACCGTCTGCAAAGCGCAGAGATCCTTGTTCTCGACCCCCAACGGACTCAACGAATTACCGGAAGTGCTTTTCGAATTTCCCTTCAACCTGATTGGCGATCACGACAAACAAAACAAAGGCCTTTTTTAACTGGCCAATCGTGGCGCGTTCTCAAATCTGGGTACACAGCTGGAAGTCCAGAACAAGGATTTCGGCGCTGTTTCGCAGACNCGTTTTAGAAAGATAGCAAACCGCGTGACGAAGCCACCTTAATAAGAATCTCTCAGATTATGCTGACTTATGTAAACCTCTCTTCCCTCAGTTTTCTTACAAGCACCAAAGCCACCAAGAAATGCTTCTGTCAAAGTTGTAAAGGAAACGCATGTAAAGATAAAGTGGGAACGTTCACTTGATGACATTGATGGAAAGTTGAAATATTCTGTGGACTGCTTCAGATGCAAGTCCAGGAAATACAACGAATGCAAGGACTCTTGTGGTTCAAGTGTACAGTACAAGCCAAATAAGGACAACATGAAAAAGCGTACTGTGAGAATAAATGGCTTGCCTCCTGGTAGTTTCCTGATATTTCGAGTTTACTCTGTCAGTGACTTCAATAAACACGTCAAAGATAGAGACAAATGGAACTATGATACGGTATTAGTAAGAACCAAAGGTAAGTAATATATAATTGGCTGAAGCCAGGATTGCGGCTCTCGAGTTGTCTACCTGTATAGACAAATCAACTTACCACTCACCGTGGTCAATGTTACAAATTAAACTCGCAAGAAGGAACGGCTTGAGGAAGACGTTTGCGATACCCGAAAATGTCTTAAATAGAACAGTGTTATCTTTAGAAAAACATCCCGTTATATTAGTCCTAAATTTGCTTAGAAACAGGCAAATGAACTTAACACCGATCAAGGTATCCATTAGCCTGCGTGCAGACGATAACTAAACTCTGATTAGTACCGTCTGCAAAGCGCAGAGATCCTTGTTCTCGACCCCCAACGGACTCAACGAATTACCGGAAGTGCTTTTCGAATTTCCCTTCAACCTGATTGGCGATCACGACAAACAAAACAAAGGCCTTTTTTAACTGGCCAATCGTGGCGCGTTCTCAAATCTGGGTACACAGCTGGAAGTCCAGAACAAGGATTTCGGCGCTGTTTCGCAGACGGAGTTAACCAGAGTTTAATTTCGTCGGCGCGCAGGCTAGGTATCCATCTTATAGCTTTTTTTAAAACTAATCTTGGATCAATTTTCTCAAGTTTCATCCTAGCAAAAGACGACAAGAAAAAGTTCCAATGCCTAAGTCTTATTAATTTTTAACCGTTATAGAAAGATAGCAAATAGCGTGACGTAGCAACTTAATAGGTATCTCTTATATTATGCTAACTTATGTAAATCTCTCCTCAATCAGCTTTACCAAAGGCACCAAGAAATGTTTCTGTCAATGTTGTGAAGAAAACGTATGTAAAGATAAAGTGGGAACGTTCACCTGATGACATTAATGGAAATTTAAGATATTCTGTTAACTGCTTCAGATGCAAGTCCAGGAAATACAACGAATGCAATGATTCTTGTGGTTCAAGTGTACGGTACAAACCAAATAAGGACAACATCACAAATGGTACCGTGACAATAAATGGCTTGCCTCCTGGTAGTTTTCTAAAGTTTCGAGTTTACTCTGTCAGTGACTTCAATGAACACGTCAAAGATAGAGACAAATGGAACTATAATACGGTATTAGTAAGAACCAAAGGTAAGTAATATATAATTGGTTGATGCCAGGGTTGCGGCTCTCGAATTGTCTACCTGCATAGACAAAAATCAACTTACCATTCACCGTGGTCAATGTTACAAATTAAAGTCGCAAGAAGGGACGGCTGATAGAGGATGTTCGCGATACCCAAAAATGTATTAGATAGAACAGTGTTATCTTTAGAAAAATCTCCCGTTATATCAGTCCTAAATTTGCTTAGAAACAGGCAAATGAACTTAACATAGATCAAGGTATCCATGTTCTAGCTTCTTTTTAAACTAATCTTCGAACAATTTTCTCAACTTTCATTCCAGCAAGAGACGACAAGAAACAGTTCCAATGCCTAAGTCTTATTAATTTTTAACCGTTTTAGAAAGATAACAAATAGCGTGACGTAGCAACTTAATAGGAATCTCTAAGATTATGCTGACTTATGTAAATGTCTCCTCCCTCAGCTTTTCCAAAGGCACCAAGAAATGCTTCTGTCAATGTTGTGAAGGAAACTTATGTAGAGTTAAAGTGGGAACGTTCACCTGATGACATTGATGGAAAGTTAAGATATTCTGTTAACTGCTTCAGATGCAATTCTAGGAAATACAACGAATGCAATGATTCTTGTGGTTCAAGTGTACGGTACAAACCAAATAAGGACAGCATCACAAATGGTACTGTGACAATTAATGGCTTGCCTCCTGGTAGTTTCCTAAAGTTTCGAGTTTACTCTGTCAATGACTTTCACGAACACGTCAAAGATAGACACAAATGGAACTATGATACCGTATTAGTAAGAACCAAAGGTAAGTATATAATATATAATTGGCTGAAGCCAGGATTGCGGCTCTCGAGTTGTCTACCTGCATAGATAAAAATCAAGTTACCATTCACCGTTGTCAATGTTACAAATTAAAGTCGCAAGAAGGGACGGCTTATAGAGAACTTTTGTGATACCCGAAAATGTATTAGATAGAACACTGATATGTTTAGAAAAACATCTCGTTCTATCAGTCCTAAATTTGCTTAGAAAGAGGCAAATGAACTTAACAAAGATCAAGGTATCTATGTTTTAGCTTCTTTTTAAAGTAATCTTCGAACAATTTTCTCAACTTTCATCCCAGCAAGAGACGACAAGAAACAGTTCCAATGCCTAAGTCTTATTATTAATTTTTAACCGTTTTAGAAAGATAGCAAATAGCGTGACGTAGCAACTTAATTACAAATAGATTCCATGTTGCCGTGGGTCTGTTCAGTAATAGATCACAGAGGACGTCAAAATGTGGTAAAAACAACAGTGACACACTCGCCTGCGGCTCGTTTGCCACTTCTTTGTTTTTACCACATTTTGACGTCATCTGTGATCTATTACTGAACAGACGCACGGCAACATGGAATCTATTTGTTAAATGAATTTATGAAATATAGCTACAATAGACTGATCTGGAAGGGTTTTAAAGGGGGGTTCATGAATCCAACTTTAGCGAGGCCTTTAGTGTCCGGGTGAAAGCGATAACTATTAGTAGCAGTTCTTTGCACAAAATACTGATAGTTCAAAACTTTTGTATGTAAGATGAAAGGTATCGCTTTGCCGTTGCCTGAGAATAGGTTATGTACGGTCTGTCAATACTAATTATCGTTGGGCCGTTTCCAGTGCTGGTCTACAGCAGTTTCAATTAAGTACGCTCCGAAACAGACGGTTGTTAAGTGTTTTACTGAACTATGTTGTGTAATATAAAAGCTGATAAGGGTCTGATTACTGTCGGAGACTCGCGAAGGCAGACTAGAGTATACACTGACAGTTACGTATTAATATGCTGTATCTAATTATTATATATCGGTATCGGTTTGCCTGTGAAAGTGAAAGTGTTACGTGGTTCGTTAAATTGCTATTTTATGCTCTCCCAACACGAAATTTGCTTCATTACACATCAGGTAGGAATGATGTTTTACATGTTTCTCCAATCGCATGAATTCTTCACTGAAAAGGAACTTCCAGTCTGTATTGTTTTCCCGAGAAATTCCCTTTCCCGGTGCATTTCCAGCAAAGTGTAATCATGGTAATAGCTAGACTGTTCACAGGCCAGGCCTGCTATTGCGTATTGTGTTACGGGCGGCCATGTTGGATGAGTTTCAAATCAACTTAGCGGGAGGGGGACAGTTTGGGAGGAAGCGGGAAAAATAACTGAAGAGAAATTTTTCTCGCCTACCTTCCCCGACACCCTTAGACACCCTTTAAAGTTAATATCACATCATTTTTACGACATATTTTTCAGGTTCTGCCATAACACAGCAAGAGCGTTCCATTAGAGGTGATATTCAGACAGTGGATTGTCATGCAATCAAAAGAGACCCAAGCAA
>CALNXI010002632.1:52243-68199 GCA_942486025.1 Porites evermanni | reverse complement strand
AGAATTTTCAAGCGCCCCCATCACGGGTTCACTACCACACACGATAGGGGCGCCAGCCAGTTTAACTGAGCGCCCATTTTTCCCTGGTGAAAAGCATTCTGCATATTGTTTCTCCGATACAGGCCTCTAAATTTGGGTTTTGAACTTCCATAACTGCCCAATTTAGGATTCTTTCTGAAAACGCTGCCCCCATAACGAAAACGATTAAGTTTGCCCGATCGAAATTTACGATTAATACGACGATTTCCATTACTTTGGAAATCTGTATTCCAGACATTAGATTTGTCCCCGACAGATTGTTTTATTTCCTCTTCTGATGAGGGGTTAGACTGTAATTCTTCAAAATTCACGACTTCTTGACCATTATTCGATTTACGGCTAAGAGTTACTAACTCTTTTAGTTTTGCAATGTTCAATGCAGACTCTAAATCAGGCGGTTGTTGTAAAATAACATGTTCACGTATTTCACGCCTTAAACCACGTACAAAACAATAAAGCCATTCACTTTTAGGTAAATTTAGACGACAGCAGAATGAAAGAATATCGTCATAATAATCGGCAACAGTCTCCCCTAACAACTGACGACGTTCTTCTAATTTTTGCCTCAACTGCCATAGAGTTACTTTTGATTCAAAATGAGAAATTAATTTTTGTGACAATACTTGAAACGACTCAGTTTCATCGGCCTCTGTTAAAGTTTTAAACCACACGCTAGCGTGTTTTCTTAGAAAAAGGGGAAGACCAAGCGCTAATTTTTCTTCATCCCAACCATTTAACAAACCGGCGCGTCTATAATTGCCAAGAAACTCACGAACATCTTCTCTCTCGTCGCCATAAAATAGTGGAAACTCAACAACAGGCTTATTCATTACTTAAAAACGAAACTCTGGCATTATTATTTTGTTTTAAATATGACTCTTATTCTACATATGACTAAACTTAGAAAAGAGTTCTCAGTTGCTTGCAATGGTAAAGTTTCTAGCACTTACAGATTTCTAGGGGCTGATCTTGTACTCTCCACTAGTTCTCATCAAACCATGCTCAGCAAAATAAGAAAGTTCTGCTCCAAAATAGACTCCGGACTCTTCACCAAAATAACGCGTTCTCCTCCAAAATAACGGGTTCTCCACCAAAATATGTGGGGGTGTGTTCGAGCAACTCGCTCGCTACACGACGAGGTACCAGGAATCTGATTTACATCTTGCTTTTATTCTTCTTAATCTTCTTACAACTTCTGCTTACTCTACTACTACACTACTTCTCCTACTCTTCTCTACTAACCTCTAGTTCAAGTATAGTAGCGGTTTTAATAGCCAAAGCTGGACGTGTTTGGGTTAGCTGACCGGAAGAGTTTCTATTGTATTTCTTATCGCTAACACTGCAACGGGTTTGCTATTGTCAGGGAATAGATTAGCTTACGCACAGCCGCAGCTGATAATTACCAAAGAACGAAGGTCAGCTCTAACACCACAAACACGACCACCTGCAACATTCCTAATATGGCAATAAGTAGATTCGCGAGCTAAGAATAACTTCAAGTACAAGTAAAAACAAAAGATCAAAACAGGAAAACAGTACGTAATCAAAAACAATACTTAATGAAACAAAAACTAAACTCAAAAGTTAAGATAGATCGGTCTTAAAAATAACTTTCAAAATACTTCACAACAATATGTTAAGCCCGTTCCTCCCCTCTCCCTCCCCTCCATCCTGATTCTTCACAAACAATTAACGTGGACTGATCAGTTGTGGTTTATTTTCGTTAGTAAGTTGGGTACAGTAAATCAATATACGTAACCATTCTCATAAAAATTACCGAAGAGTATGAGGCGGAAAGCGTATTTTTGGATAAATAAGAATTTGTTTTTGTTAGTTTTGTGCTCCCACTGGTGAATTAAATACTTTTGACAGGGACTTGTACGACACGTAAGTTTACTCTGTCTCTCACTACGGTATTTTTGCTACCAGTGATGCGTTTCGCTAAATTAAATAAGCTCCCCTCAAAAGTGCTTGTAAAGAATAAGCCGGGGGGGGGGGGGGGCTGAATAGTGGATTTATGGTAGTTTTGATTTAAAGTGAGATACGATGGGAATGGTGTGGCCACTCACTTCTGACAAATGGAAAGCGCCCTATATAAGAAACGAGTATTATTTTGTTATAAAAAGGTATACGGAAGAGGTCCTCTCAGTTTTTTTAACAAAAATGGTTTATGAAAGAATATGGGGTTGGACCTCGGGTAGGAGCCTCTCCGGATAAAACTTTGTTGAGTAGCTTTTCCATCCCCTGGGTGCTGGGACCACTTGACCGTAGATTGAACCTCGCTGTCCAATAATATTTACTAGGATAAGGTTTATTGGGGGTCTCACTTCTGTCAATGTTTGTTTACACTTACTACCATTTTCTCTGTAGGACAATTCGGGAAACGAATGGGTTTTCAAAAGAGCAATTGCAATTCAGACCTATCGACACTATTATCACATTCCAGTTCCTTGGAATATCTTATGTTTTCCTATTGAATGCATACGCGACTTTTGTACAAGAAGGGTGGCCGAGGAAGAAACAAATGAGTCAACGGACAGCCTAGATCAAGTAAGTTGTTGTTAAATATAGTTTTAATCCCTTTAATTAGTCGTTACTGTTTGATTTTAATGAGGAAGCCAAATACTCACAGCTATTGTCAACAGCTTAAGAGTGACGGTCAGGAAATATCGACCCTCGAGTGGCAAGAGTTAAAAATCGATTTCCTTCAATTTTTGTCCGAACAAGAAGACGCCTGATTCCGTTTACGCGGGATGTGTTAGTGTAAGTAAGAATTTTGTTGAATAGCTGTTGGAAAGTTGAGTAGTGTATCAACAACAAATGTGTGCAGGAGAGACGGGGAAGTTCAGTATTACAAGTGCAAAAAGATATAAAGAGCAAGAAGACATCGTCAGAAAAAAGTGAGCGTGAAGACATTCAATAATGAATGCGGTTACAGGGGACACTTTTATCGCCGGAAATTGACGTGGTGCGTGTGACCTGACTTTCACGAGATAAATTTACCAACTGGGAATATCCATACCCAAGGGAGAAAAGCCAATAAGGTTTTTAATTTGACTTCAACATGAAACCGCCAAAAAATGTTTTGTTGTTCTTTTTTTAACGGGGTTCTTTCGCACTGTTGAGAGAAAGATCGATTTTGATATGGCAGATTTCACGTTAACATGAGGGAAAATTTTGAACTGGTTTGTTGGACTAGATATAGGAACGATATTTCCCCAAAAGATGTTCTATTCCTTGGCTGTAATCGAACAGTGAGATGCAGCTAAACTGCACAATGGAATCCAAGGTGAAGCGTTAAAAAATGCAACAGCTGTGCGTACCTTAGCAAAATTATTTAAGTAAATCCACGTTAAAATTTACCACGGCTTCGTTAACGTGGGCAATACCTTTTACCATGGTGTGTGTAACTGCACCTAATCTTTAAAGAGGCGACGAAAAAAGGATTTTAATCGTATTATTGATATCATCTTTATTTGAATGGGTTTTTAGCGATTATGTAAAATTTAACAAAATGAATTTAGTTTTTTTTTTTTTTAAGATAATGAAAAAGTGAAAAGCAGTATGAAATGTACGTCTTTGTTTCTAATCTGTAGTCCTCGCCCAAACTAGAAGGAAAGGAATCGATATCAAGTCTACCGCAAAATAAAGGATGGGAAAATGGGGCATTTTAATGTTTGCTTAGACATATCCTTAATTTTGGGAGATCGGGAGGGTGTGCTCCATTACATTTTGTCGAGAAGTTATCGTATAAAGTAAACAGAATGTCGATTGTAAGGAGAGGTTTTCAACTATTTATTTTTGGAAAACAACTCTCACGTAACTTGTACCATGAATAGTTTTGAAAGATTATGAACAACTCAACAACGGTAATGTCTGATACTGTACGCAATAAAAGGGAAATTGTAGTTCCAAGTTCAGGCCCCAAAATTAAGACCACTCTTCCCTCCAAATCAAGATTGGAAAAAGGAGCGTTTTAATGTTCGGGTATAGTTTTATGCTTGATTTTGGTGGGAGGGGAGCTCTGTTGTATGTCTTTGTCTGTCAGATTGTAGCACAATTTTAAAGTAAACGGAACGTTGAATATAAGGAGAGGTTTTGAACAATTATCAAAATTCAACAACACTTATCGACCATGTTGTACGAAATAAAACGAAAAGTAAGACCATAACGTCCTTCAAATCAAGATGGGAAAAAAGCGCGATACGTTGTTGGGGCGGCTGTATGTTTGATTTAGTTGGAGAGGGTTTCTGCTCCATTACACTTTGTTTCAAATGAAAGCGCAATTATACAATAAACAGAATGTTGATTACAGAGAAAGATTTTCAAAGGGTATTGAAAACTCAACAACACTAATGTAGCTTAACAATTATTAAAATTCAAGAAACACTAATCTAAAATCTTACACCAAATAGAAAACTTAGACCGCATCCTCCTCCAAATCAGGATGGGAAAAGGGGGAGTTTGTTGGAGCAGCTTTACGTTTGATTTGGTTGGAAGGGACTTCTGTTTCATTACATTCTATTTCAGACAATTCTAAAGTAAACAGAACGATTATTATAAGGAGGGCTTATATTACTACTAATGTAACTTGTAACATTTAAACAAAACGTCGATTGTATGTAGGTGTTTTGAACGATCAGTCTTAAACGTTCAAGTTCAAGTTAGCCATTAATTTGCTGAGAAAATGTCAGTTATGACATTTTTTCAGCTGTTATATTTGATAAATTTGTAGGATTCCTTATTGCTTTAATATCTTCCACAGTTTTATATCATGACAATAAATTTCTTGTAATAATTTTATTATCTGTCTTGTGTAAGTGAGTTATAGATAAGTGTTTCTAAGAAATGCGTATATTTAAGAATTATTCCACGAGGGCGCGTTGGATATGAGATGATAGATAACCAACGAGGCGCGTAGCGCCGAGTTAGCTATAATCATCTCATATCCAAAAAGCGCGAGTGGAATAATTGTTTTATTAAAAACGCCCACAAAATCTCGTTGAATCTCCCCGACTAGAACAAACCGAAAAAGACAAAGGACTTCCGCTATTCAAATGTCACACGTCTATCAAAACTGTCAACGCGCAAACGGACCCGCCTGGACTGCATGAATGAAAAATCAAAACATTGTAGCGATGAACAAACTCATCGGGATTCTAGGATTTTACACAGCAGAACAGCTAAAAAAAAACTGGCAGATAATGTGAAGGAAAAGAATTTTTAAGTGACAGCCGTCGTAATTACTGTGAATTTTGATTTTCCGTGCAGTTATAAAAGTAAGGACAACGGAGAAAAACTATTACCTCGGTCGCTTGTTATGAAGTTGTTTGAAGCCACAAGCTGGTTTTGCTGAACGAGAAAAGAAGCTATACTGCCGCCTCGATTGCTCTAGTGAATGGCTGCATAGCCTGTATTTGTAGCTGGTTACTTGTGATTTATATTCTTGATGTCGGATAAACAAGCCGCAGTTATCTATCGGCGAGTGACTCGATCGGCGAATGGCTTCGCGATCATGAAGAAACAACACTTGTCTTCTTTCGTAGCTGGTCAAGGTACTTTGGTTCCATGTGTTTTTATCTGTTTTTCGACAAACTTTCAAACAAGCTCTTGTGGCTTTTTTGTTTGTTTTCGTCTTTTTTCTTTCGATGAAATTGCATTTCTATTATTCTAAGAAATGAATTAAAAGGATTTGCTTCGGGCGCCGTTCTATCCTTCGCGAAAAAGAATCTCAGCTAGCTTCCAATTTTAAACTGACGCGTACACCGAACATATATGGACAGCATGGTATAATAGCTCATATACCATAACGGCTAAGCCAATCAAAATGCTAGAATTGCATTATCCAATGATTCAGTTTTTAATAATTAACAATTATTCCTTGAGCGCGCGTTGGATATGAAATGGTAAATAGCCAACCGACGCGTATCGCCGAGTTGGCTATAACCATCTCATATCCAACAAACGCGAATAGAATAACTGTTTTATCATTAAAAAAAAAAAAAAACTCCAAAAGTCTGCTTATTGCAACTGAATTTACTAAATTTCATTTTGAATATTACAAAGCGATCGGATATTGCGGACGTGACTTCCGGTAAACCAAGGGAAAATCACATGACATGTGGACCGTTTGCGAACTTAGTTGGATGAAAAAATCTGAAAGAGAAGCAAATCGAGCAACCAAACGGAAATTTTCTCTCTTAAAAAAGAACGTTGAACAAATTTTTGGGTTAAAATCTTCTTCAAGAATTAAGACATCAAAGTTAAAGTCAAGGAGAAGTGTAATAATTCTGCACCTGCACATTGCAATTGTAAGAATACTGCGAAAAGCTTTGGTCGTTATGTGACAAGGACGCTGTGCTAAAATTATCCTCGACAGCAACTGTTTGCGCGTTTCCTTACTGTGACTGTTGTGGAATTTGACTTTGGATATGTCTACCTGATTGCTTGTCATTTTGGCCGTTTCCTTTCTCCACTGAATCGGAGCTGCACAAAGAACCAGCTTCGTTAATCAATAAAAATCACTGATCATGAGAGCGAGGACATCTCCCGTAATGATGTTGTTCAATGGAAAGCCGTTGTGGGCTTGCGAATCTGTAAGAGGTGTAAAAGCTCTTCAAAAACGCAAAAAAAGTTTCTAATAGATTTGAAAACTGACTCCTGCAAGGTAAACTTAAACTTAATGGTAAACTTTGTTGTTGTTGTTGTTGATTTTACATAGTCAGCTCGACGTTGGAGGAATTATAATCTCTTTAAATTTGTAAGGAATCTTCGGAGATATGTACCATTAAATAATTTCAAACCAAAGTTTGTAGCTTTTTTTGGTCGCTGCCGGTATGGCATTTTCTGGCAGCTTTTGTATTTCGTCGGTAGAAAGCTTGCGAAATCTAGTACTTTTTCCCGCCGCTTTGTCCGAGAAAAATTTTGTTTCCTTGGTGTAATCGATTTTATTATATGGTCAAACTAAGGTATATGAGCTGATAACCGAGACTGTTATGAACTACACATATCCTAATAGAGCTCTCACGGATTAAATGGGTGGTCCTCTGACTGGTTGGGCATTGGTGACATTTTGTGGAGGATGAAGACAGATCAGTTAAACGTTTACTAGAAATGCCGCAAAGACCAAATAAGGTTAATCTGTTGAACTTGAAGTCTGGAACAGTTATCTCTTGCTCTGGAATGCGGAGTAAGTGCAGACCCATTAATTT
Organism: Porites evermanni; assembly: GCA_942486025.1. NCBI lineage: Eukaryota > Metazoa > Cnidaria > Anthozoa > Scleractinia > Poritidae > Porites > Porites evermanni. The sequence continues at coordinate 60,949 of CALNXI010002632.1, read as the reverse complement.
TTCTAATGTTACTGTGGTTTCAGTAGCAGTCGTTAGTGGACTTGTACTTAAGAAGTTTGAACCTTGATAGTAGTCATAGAAGGATGAAATTAAGCCTCGTTGGTGTATAGGTATATGTATAGGTATAGGTAAATCATTAATATTCACATACCTTCCTGCATACTAATTCGGTATAGGTATAGGTGTACGTACAGGTATAAGTAAATCATTTATATTCACATGCCTTCCCGCATACTAATTGGGTATAGGTTTACTAATGAGCATTTCCCTTATTCAATAGAAACAGTAGGCTTGCCTAGACTTGCCCGGTAAGTAACTTGAGCCCGGTTTGAACGTCTATCAAAAGAGAAACAGGAATAAGAGAAGCGATCACTTAGCAACGCCAGGAACGGCTTCCTATATCTTATTTAGCGCTAAAACTCAGATACATAAACAAAACACATACACAAAGTAGAGTTGAAAAGTCTTTATTTCAGTTTAGTTTACGTGTTCTCGTTTAGCGCTAAAACTCGGGTATAAACAAAACTCACGCACATATACACAAAGGGGAGCTGAAAACTCTCTATTTCAATTTTGTCCGACGTTTTCTCCTATCTATCTCGAGGAAATGAAAAACTATTACAGTCTCAGCGTTTTGCGCACCGTTAGTCAGTTAATTATGCGAGTTCGCAAGCCCAAAGTTGAATACTAATTAGCTCTACAGGAAAGACCCGAGGGAGCACCTTGACGTATTATTATATAAACAATTTTAAATAACTTAGCAAGGATCAATTAAAACACTCGACTAATAATTGCTAGCAATAATATCAGACACGAGATACCGTTTTAAAAACTTAATTAAAAAGCAATGACAAAAAGAATCAAATACACAGCGATTTGTAAGGAATGGAAATTAATTAATCCTCTTCTTCGTTCTCCTCTTTAGAAGGAGAATAGAAATTGGTTTCCAACGTCTTCACGTTTTTTGTGTGTAACTGCTTCACAATCGTGACACCGACGAAAGCCCTCTTTCATGTAATTTCTCCCCTCGGGAATCTGGCGATCGCATATAGGACAAATCTTGTAGTAATTGTGCCAAAAGCATTTAGGACATTTCATGATCAATGTCCAGTACACATTAGAGTTCTCACAATCTTCACAGGGACGTTTAGAGTGAACGGTGGTGGACGTTTCAGGACTACTACTTTCTGTTTCCTGACTGTCGTTTTCAGTGTCGTTGTCGTTCTCTTGGGTGTCTTCCGCTTCAACGCCATTCTCAGAAGCCGTTTCCTCCTCCTCCTCCTGATTTTCAATATCCGATGAACTCTCCTCATTATTATTATTATTATTATTATTATTATTATTATTATTATTATTATTATTATTATTATTATTATACTTTCTACATTTTGGTAGCCCTGTTCCTTTACTATTAAATCACTTAACAACCTTTTGTTCTTGATTAAACCTTTATCCATTCCTAACTCTGCAAGTCCATCTAGAAATGTATTCAGCGCGCGAGGCTTGGAAACTTCATTGTTATGAGGAAGTAACACATACTCAACTAGCTCGGCGATGTTTGTGAAGGGAATAGTGCGTTTAAAACAATAGAAATGTGGTGGCGGTGGTGGTGGAGGAAAACAATAGAAATGTGGTGGCGGTGGTGGAAGGAAAACAATACAAATGTGGTGGTGGTGGAGGGAAAACAATACAAATGTGGTGGTGGTGGTGGTAGAGGGAAAACAATACAAATGTGGTGGCGGTGGTCTTGGGGGAGGACAACAATGGAATTTTATGGCCTGAAAACCTATATAAATGCTCAACATTCTACCTCTTTCTCAGTCTACATTTTGCTCTTGCGGAGTTGACATGAGTTGGTTCCCTTCTGTCTGCGAAAAATCCTTTAGTAGAAAAGATAGTCTGCAAAGGCACGTGATGTCTAAACACCGCAATGCTGGTCTCACCCCATTTCAAACAGTTCCAATGTTTTCACAGAAATGTCAGCGGTCTCGCTTCGAGCATCCTTTCACCTCCATGATTGCCGGAATGACCGGGTCCGGAAAAATGGCCTGGGTTCGATCTCTATTGCAACAAGCTTCAGAGACCATCTACCCTCCCCGGAGGGGATCGTTTGGTGTTATTCACAATGGCAGCCTGTGTATACATAAGTGTTAGTCGCCATGCCAAACATTGAATTCGTCAAGGGAATTCGTTCGGCTTTGGAGCAGGATTCCTATTTTGCTGTGAACAAACGGAATTTGATCGTGTGTGATGATCAGATGATTGACGCCGGTAAAGACAAGCGAATTGTGAACCTCTTTACTCGTGGTTTTCATCATCGCAATCTGAGCGTGATTTATATCGAGCAGAATCTATTTCATCAGGGGAAAGGTAGCCGCAGCATAAGCCTAAACAGCCATTATCTGGCGTTATTCAAGAATCCACGAGACAAATTGCAAATCCTGACTCTGGCGAAGCAAATGTATCCCAGGCAGACGGATTTCTTCTTAAATCAGTACAAAGAGGCTGTAAAAAGACCTTTTGGTTATCTTCTGATTGATCTGAAAACTACTACCCAAGATAATTGTCGGTTGCGAACAAACGTCCTGCCCAGTGAAGAAGGCTTTAACCAAGCAGGGTTTCAAGAAACTATTCCTCAAGAGCTTCTAAAATATCTGAAGCAGCGAACTCTTTCGCCTGTCCCGCTTCTTCCAGCTATGCAAGAAATACAAGGCAACATGGATGACGTGCTTTCTCGAAACGATCTTCGGGACGATGAAAAAGCTAAACGATACTTTCAGTTGCAAAACAGATACCTGGCTTTTAAAGAACAATTAAATACAAACACACGACCGGAAGAAATAATCAGCACTGTTCTAGACTTAACACCAAGGACACAAGATTCTTCGACAGCAACGACAGCATTCTCCACTCCCCTCAACCCCTTTAATGTAACACCTGAATTAACACAAGCCGCTCTCTCTCAAATACCTGACAAAGAAAGCCTCACCCCTCCACCACCCTTAAATCCTGCTTTCCTGACCCCTCCTCCCACAGTAGAAACCCCATCACAACAAGGCCCGAAGCGCAAAAGGCGTCGGATTCAATTTGTAAATTATTTGGGTGATGATAAAGTTCATGCCAAACAGCTGAGGAAACGTCGGCATAAGAAATTTAAACCTTACAAGTACTCCATGGGCGAAGAAGATGAAGATTAATTAATTTCCATTCCTTACAAATCGCTGTGTATTTGACCCTTTGTGTCTTTGTTTTCTAATAAAAATTAAAACGGTGTCTCTCTTGTGGTTTTATTGCTAGCAATTATTAGTCGCGTGTTTTAATTGATCCTTGTTAAGTTATTTAAAATTGTTTATATAATAGTACGTCAAGGTGCTCCCTTGGGTCTTTCCTGTAGAGCTAATTTGTATTCAACTTTGGGCTTGTGAACTCCCATAATTTACTAACGGTGCGTGAAACGCTGAGACTGTACTAGATAGGAGAAAACGGTTCAGACAGATTTGAAATAGACAGTTTTCAACTCCATTTTGTGCATATGTGCGTGTGTTTTGTTTATATATCCGAGTTCTAGCGCTAAATAAGAAGTAAACTAAATTGAAATAAAGACTTTTCAACTCAAATTTCTGTATGCGTGTGTGTGTTTTGCTTATACATCCGAGTTTTAGCGCTAGATAAGAAGACATATACTAAATTGAAATAAAGACTTCTTAGTTCTACTTTTTGTATGTTTTGTTGATATATCCGAGTTTTTAAACCTATACCGAATTAGTATGCAGACGATACTGACTAGGTACTTAATTAGTATGGAGGAACGCATTTTTTCCCCTAGGTTATAACAATGGGTGACGTCATTGACACGACCCTTATCCCTATTAATTAAGGGAACGCACACGGAACGCAAAGGGAACGCACCAACGGGGTTGATTTTGCTGAAGCATAACTACTCTTGATAGTATTTCAAGTTAAATTGGTAAACATATACGACTTGCCAGTTTTCATTTGATTTCATTTGAGAGGGCCCCAAATGTGCAATATGACTGTTTCAGTGCTGTCCTCTAATATACAGTCTTCTTTAACACGGGAAGCTGTTTGTGTTGCTTTGACTATAACTTGTTTTGGTTCTTTGTCCCCAAAGGACAATGTCCCAGAAACATTTACTTGCTGGTTTGTAGTAATTGCCGAGAGCTGTTTAATAGTAACTTTTGTAGCTGGCATCTGTTGGGCTGTTGGCTCAGGTTTGAGTGGAACTTTCCACACAAAGGGGACATCAGAATTTGCACACGGATATGCGGTTGATTGCTGTTCAAACAGCCAATCACCTTGATTTTCTTTCACAATGATATTCTTCATAAGAGCAAGAGTTTTTTATTGTTAGTAATGTTGAATAGAGTATAAAAGGAGGGATTAAAGCTGATGACTCTGCGAATTTTTCTATACAGAAAAAGACAAAAAAGTAAGGGGAAAAACACAGAAATCAATAATGGGAAATGAATGATAAAACACAGTTGAGAGGGGAAGGTTAGTAGTATGAGAGTTGGGGGTAAGTTGTAAGTTGCTTTAAGACCCCCAACTCATGGGTTTTCATCAGCCGCAACTCAAATCAGCAAATCCAGTTTTTCGAGCTTATCTTGAGCCTTTTGACGGGCCGCTGATGAGCTCTGAATTTGGTAATGACCATTTGAAGACGGACCCGAAAATTATTTAAAGAAATATTGTCTAATATAATAATATCTTATATCAAGACATTTTCACGATAAGAAGGACGCTGAAAACTTTGCGTGACCAAGTGCTCTGCGTGGCGGCGCACTTGTTTACTGAGGAGGTAAACACAGACTCGGTTTAGGTTGGAGAAAATTTGGCCACCAAAGGTGACGAACTTTATTTTCAAGATCTGCCAATATATAATAAACTAATATCTCTTCAGCAAATTAAAAGGTGGGGGAAAACCTGCCACCCACTAAGGCAAGAAAGAGTAACAAGCTAGCAATTAATTCGCAGGCAGGCGGAAGGGGAGGTGGTGGAAAATGCTGAAAATTGGTTCAAACAAGCGATGTGAACAACGTGATCGTGAGCGATCGAAAGGGGCGAGCGCATGGAAAAGCGAGCTTAAGAACGATATAGTCCGGAACGCCCTAAATTCTGATTGACTGGAAATAAGATATGCTCGAAACCTGCCGCCTTAGCCTGCAAGCCATTATCTAAACAATACCTTGCCTTGCCATAAAATCCCATTATGATGTCGTCATAACGGTGTGAAAGAATATTATGCGGTTAAAAATGTCTTATTGTATTGTTTTTTCAAATCGCGTGACCAGAGGAGCAAAATCCACTATTGTGTCATCAATTAGATTCATCTCTCTTATAAGTACATTTTATCAAATTAACCTCCTCTTAAAGCTGTACGGAGATCTAGTAATTCTTTTTGTTCTGTTTTAAAGGCATATTTACTCATTTCTATTTTACGTTTGTAATCTTTGGTTTCTGATAATGTTTTAACCAATAATCCAGCTCCTAGCATAGCTCCTAATATAGCAGGGGTTAACATAACTCCACCAACAACTGTTCAAAGTACGATCAAACCTGTTGATGACATATTGACAACCAAATTTAGTTGTTTAAAATATTTATACGCCTTTTGGTAGCACCAATATTTGTAATGATAATATTTGTACAATTCTTCTATTTCATTTATCTTATCCTTTGATTTGGATTTATCAATGTGGTTTAAATTGAATATATCCTTTCATATATAGTTTCCAAGTACATATCTGTTTCTGTATACACACAGAAACCGATATGTACTTGGAAACTTTAGAGTAAGGTAGCTTAAAACCCGCTTATATCACATTTTGTTTTAACGACAGATAATCTCTCTTATATAATGTTTTTGTTACCTAGCAACCCCTCCAACAGTTTCATATAACCTGAATGTAACGCATCTATCATAGCAACCATTTAAATTTTCGCATTTAGCTGCCAGCCTTCCAATTCCAACAGTTCAGTCGTCAAAATTGCCTGATGAGCGTGGTCCTTGTACCATACGAAACAGTTCTGTAGCAATAAAACGATAATTACTCGTGAAACTTGATCTTCTGTGAAGTTATAGCTGATGCTCCTCAATCAATTGAGTCGAGCGCTCTACGAAATACGTTCTACTCAAATAACGAATTTGCATTGCCCCTCTTCTGCAGTTGAACGCTTTCAAGAATGAATTTCCAAGTGAAGGCTTCGAGTATTCTACAAAAAACATCCCGCTGGCATCCAGAAATGTGTGCCTTCAGGTACTAATCGCGAAAACAGAATTCCTAATTCAACGTATGCGCTGGAAAGCTTTCTTTTTTCTGAACAAGAACTGCAACGACACATCCAAAGAATCTTACGGATTTAAATCGAAACGGTCACCACCTCATGTAGCGGAACTGAATGAGTTTGAGGACTGTATGCTTGAAATGATTCAGCGAGTTGAATTCAAGACCAATACTTACTCTAATGACCTTCAGAAAAAGCTCAATAAAGACGTAAAAGAAATACAGGGAGAACGCAACATTTTTGTGAAAGCAGACAAAACGACAAACTATTAGAAGACTGCACCCGAAGACTATATGACACTTGTAAACAAAAACGTTACGAAGACCTAAAAGAAGACAAACCCGAACGTACCGGACATTATAACTCTAGAGGACAAGAAGATCACAGAAAAAATCGAACTAGCGGACCGAATTGAAGTCTCAGCATCAAGGGACTCCTTCATTACATTTAAAGACCACAAACCAGATTTCATTAACAACCCGACCTGCAGACTCATTAATCCAAGCAAATCTGAAATTGGTGTCATCAGCAAAAACATCCTCGACCGCATAAACAAAGAAGTCATCCAAGCAACCAAGGTGAACCTGTGGAAAAGCACTAACAACACCACAGAATGGTTCAAGGCAATCCCAGAAAAGGAAAAACACGCATTTATCACCTTTGACGTGTGCGACTTCTATCCATCCATATCTGAAGACCTGCTCCTGAATGTATAAGATTATTCTTCCAAATTCACCACTATCACTCCACCTGACCGCCACATCATCATCCACGCAAAAAAAATCTCTCCTTTACCATCAAAACGCTCCCTGGGCCAAGAAGAACACAAACGACATGTTTGATGTTAGAATGGGGTCATACGACTTTGCAGAAACGTGCGAATTGATAGGAATGTACATGCTCTCATTGATCGCATCCAAATTCAAAGATTAAGTTGGACTGTACCGCGACGATGGTCTTGCGGTTTGCAAAGCCACTCCGAAAGAAATTGAAAAAACCAAGAAATAAGTCTGCAATGTATTTAAATCAAAGGGCCTAAATATTTCAATCGATGCCAACAAAAAAATCCTTCACTTTCTTGATGTAACCTTCGACCTTACAGACGGAAGTTACAAGCCATACATGAAACCCAACAACAAATTCTCTTACGTCCACCAACAGAGCAACCACCCCCCGGCATTACTAAAAAACATACCATTCAACATCAACAAAAGGCTAACTAACATCTCATCCAGCAAAGAAGTTTTTGACGAATCAATTGCTCCTTACCAGCGAGCATTTAAAGAAAGTGGATATGATCACAAACTAACATACAACCCTGAGCCCACTCCGAGAACCAAAAGAAAGAGAAAAAGGGACATTACATGGTACAATCCTCCTTTCGATTCGCAAGTTAAAATCAACCTTGGTAGAAAGTTCCTCCGCATCGTCGATAAATGCTTCCAGAAAAAAAAACATCCACTCTACAAGATTTTCAACAGGCACACTCTCAAGCTAAGCTACTCATGTATGCCAAATATGAATTCCATCATATCGTCACACAACAAACACGTTCTTTCCAATGCAAATGCCCCAACACCGCAACCCGACACCTGCAATTGTAGAAAAAAGTCTGATAGCCCATTAGAAGGAAAATGCCTTCAAACTAACGTCATCTATCAAGCCACAGTTACTACTGAGACAGCAGCTGAAACCTACGTTGGACTAGCCACAAACTTTAAGAAACGTTACAGGAACCACAAAACATCCTTTCGACACTCGAAAAGAAGAAATGAAACAGAACTCTCCAAATTTGTTTGGAACTTACAAAACGAAAAGAAACCGTTTCTGATTAAATGGAAAATTCTTAAGAAATGTAAACCCTACAGCAACATTAGCAAAAAATGTAGGCTTTGCCTAAGTGAAAAGTTGATAATTATCTGTAATAAAGAACTGTGTAACCTCAATAGAAGAAACGAATTAGCAAGTTCATGTCCCCACAGAAACCGATATGTACTTGGAAACTTTAGAGTAACGTAGCTTAAAACCCGCTTATATCACATTTTTTATAACGACAGATAATCCCTCTTTTATAATGTTTTTGTTACCTAGCAACCCTTTCAACAGTTTCATATAACCTGAATGTTACGCATGTACCATAGCAATCATTTAAATTTTCGCATTTAGCTGCCAGCCTTCCAATTCCAACAGTTCAGTCGTCAAAATTGCCTGATGAGCGTGGTCCTTGTACCATACGAAACAGTTCTGTAGCAATAAAACGATAATTACTCGTGAAACCTAAACTTCTGTGAAGTTATAGCTGATGCTCCTCAATCAATTGAGTCGATCGCTCTACGAAATACGTTCTACTCAGAAAACGAATTTATATATATATATATATATATATATATATATATATAT
>CALNXI010002632.1:17341-41980 GCA_942486025.1 Porites evermanni | reverse complement strand
CTAGTTCTACATTTAGGTTGGCTTCTAAATTTAGAATGTTAGTATTGTCAAGAAACAGGTTTGTATCATCTGCAAAAAGGTGAAAATCCAAAATGTTGGAGCATTTAGGCAGATCATTTATATATAAAAGAAAAAGAAGTGGGCCAAGCACTGACCCCTGTGGTACTCCACATGAAACAGTTTGGTAATCAGAATCAGTACCAAAAAAAGAGACAAACTGTCTTCTGTTACTTGGATATGGTGCAAACCAATCATTTACAACACCTCGTATACCATAATACTCCAACTTGGTTAATAAAATTTTATGATCGACAGTATCAAATGCTTTACATAAGTCTAAAAAAATGCCACAAGAATAGGTGCCATTATCGATTGATCTCTGTATCTTATCGGTCAAGAGGAGAAGAGCATGGATGGTTGAATGCTTTGATCTAAAACCAAACTGATCATTGTATAAAATAGAAAATTTCTCAAGGTAGCTAATAATTCTATTATACATTCTTTTTTCATTTAATTTATTGAATATAGAAAGCAGGGAAATAGGTCTATAGTTGGAGACTAAACAGCTGGACCCTTTTTTGTGAATTGGAACTACTCTGGCCACTTTAAATTGATCTGGCACCATACCAGTAGAGAATGAGCAATTAAAGAGCAGCTGAAGAGGGACTGATAAAACACTTTTTAAAGTCTTAAGAAGGGAGGTTGAAACACTAAATGGGCCACAAGCCTTGGTTGAACTTAGGGACTTAATTAAATTCTCAATCTCAGTTGAATTAGTAGGTGATGAGAAAAAACTAGAGGCCTGGGGTTTATCTAAATAATAATCAAATGCAAGATTTGGTTTTGGTACAGCTGAGGCCAAGTTTTTTCCAAGGTTAGAGAAAAATTTATTAAATTGATCAGCAATGACTTTATGATTTGTAATCTCATGTTCATTAATAATTAATTTGCTAGGCAAGCTGGAACCCTTGGACTTGAGACATATAAGTTTCTTTATTCCTTTCCAAATTTCTTTTGTTTTTTGCCTTGTTGATCACAAAATATTCTTTATAATAATTGGTTTTACTTAGTTTAAGTAGATGATTTAGTTTGTTTCGATAGCATTTGAATTTGGTATGACTGTAACATGTACGCGTCTTCGATAGTGCCTATACAACCTATTTTTATTTGTAATGGATGCTTTTAATCCAGGGGTGATCCAGGGCTTTGTTTGAAATTTTGATTCCTTTCGAGTAAGTGGCTTTAAACGTAAATGACTATTAATAACATTGTTTACTTTTGTATAAAACTTATCAAACATTTCAGTAGTATCTGAGAGTCCATGAAATAAATCAGACCAGTCAATGGAACTAAATTCATTTATAAAAGCTTCTTCATTATAATTAGAATAATCTCGTTTATATTTTTTCTCTTTATGTCTTGAAAAAGTAAACATTCTGTCCGAGGTCTGTATGATAAAAACGGCGCCTCATGGTACTGTTTCACCTCAGATGTGATGTTTAAAAAGTAAACAGGGTTGGTTTACACGTCCCCAGACTTGTTGGCAAGATTTTGTAAAGTAAACTTGTCGAACGCAAAAAATCCGGCCTGATTTGTTTTCCAAGAATTTGAAAACCGGCTAGCCGTATAGGTGATTTTGGAAAAAAATTTTTTAACGGTTTCGCTAAAAGCCCACGCGTGCTTCGATCGTCCTAAATAATGAATGAGTGCAATTTGTATTGCAAAATTGTGAAATACTACATTCTGTCCGAGGTCTGTATGATAAAAACGGCGCCTCATGGTACTGTTTCACCTCAGATGTGATGTATAAAAAGTAAAAAGGGTTGGTTTACACGTCCCCAGACTTGTTGGCAAGATTTTTTAAAGTAAACTTTAATTTTCAATTTGTTTTCCAGGCCTAATCTACTGTGATCAAGAGTCATTATGGCTATGCTATTTTTTTTTTTTTGGTGTACATATACAACTCAAATATAAGGCTATCAACTCGATGTAAGATTAAGTTCACTCTTAGCTTGGACTGCTTGCAAATTATTTTTCTCTAAAATCACTTAGCCTTAGCTAGCTGACATTTTTTTTCGCGAAGGATAGAACGGCGCCCGAAGCAAATCCTTTTAATTCATTTCTTAGAATACTAGAAATGTAATTTCATCGACAGAAAAAATTCAAAAACAAACAAAAAAGCCACAAGAGCTTGTTTGAAAGTTTGTCGAAAAACACATGAAAACAAATGGAACTAAAGTACCTTGACCAGCTACGAAAGAAGACAAGTGTTGTTTCTTCATGATCGCAAAGCCATTCGCCGATCGAGTCACTCGCCGATAGATAACTGATAACTAACTTATCCGAAATCAAGAATATAAATCACAAGTAACCAGCTACAAATACAGGCTATGCAGCCATTCACTAGAGCAATCGAGGCGGCAGTATAGCTTCTTTTCTCGTTCAGCAAAACCAGCTTGTGGCTTCANAAAAGTGAAGCTGTCATTTTTTACGTGTGGTTGCAACCGTTTTTTGTTCTTTATTTTTTTTACTTTAGCGTAGTCTGTTATAAGTAGCTTGTTTTTTAGTTTCTCTGGCTCATTTTCCTCGATTTTGTTGACAATTTTTTTTCTCTTAGCACCGTCTTTTCAATGCATTTAGCCAGAAAGACGTATATCTTTTACTGTGTTCAGGTTTTTGGATTTTTTTTAACTTTTCTATTGTTGTTTTGCGTACAAAATTAAATCCCGTCGTCGTCTGCTGAAAACCATGGCCATTTCCTTGAATACTGTTGTGAAAAAAGCTCTAATCTGATTGGTTCTTGGTGGTTTCTTTTGTGTTTTCAGCCAATCAGAAACCATTTGTAATTTGCACTCGTGTTACATGCCTTGCACTCGTGTTACAAGTTTACGCTCGTGTTACTGAAGAACTGCACTCCTTTCTCAGCCAATCAGAATTGAGTAACTTTTTCGTGTATATTATTAACGGGAATATTGCCTTTAGCCTTGACTAAATCTATTTATCAAAAACTGAATCATTGGATAATGCAATTCTAACATTTTGATTGGCTTAGCCGTTATGGTATATGAGCTATTATACCATGCTCTCCATATATGGTCGGTGTACGCGTCAGTTTAAAATTGGCAGCTAGCTGAGATTTTTTGTCGCGAAGGACAGAACTGCGCCCGAAGCAAATTGTTTTAATTCATTTCTTAGAATACTAGAAATGCAATTTCATGGAAAGAAAAACAACAAAAACAAACAAAAAAGCCACAAGAGCTTGTTTGAAAGTTTGTCGAAAAACACATGAAAACAAATGGAACTAAAGTACCTTGACCAGCTACGAAAGAAGACAAGTGTTGTTTCTTCATGATCGCAAAGCCATTCGCCGATCGAGTCACTCGCCGATAGATAACTGATAACTAACTTATCCGAAATCAAGAATATAAATCACAAGTAACCAGCTACAAATACAGGCTATGCAGCCATTCACTAGAGCAATCGAGGCGGCAGTATAGCTTCTTTTCTCGTTCAGCAAAACCAGCTTGTGGCTTCAAACAACTTCATAACAAGCGACCGAGGTAAAAGTTTTTCTCCGTTGTTCTTACTTTTATAACTGCACCGAAAATCCAAATTCACAGTAATTTCGACGGCTGTCACTTAAAAATTCTTTTCCTTCACATTATCTGCCAGGTTTTTTAGCTTTTCTGCTGCGTAAAATCCTAGAATCCGGATGAGTTTTTAAAAAACTAATGTTCATCGCTACAATGTTTTTGATTTTTCATTCATGCAGTCCAGGCGAGTCCGTTCGCGCGTTGACAGTTTTGATAGACGTGTGACATGTGAATAGCGGAAGTCCCTTGTCTTTTCCGGTTTGTTCTAGTCGGAGAGTTTCAACGAGATTTTGTGGGCGCTTTTAATAAAACAATTATTCCACTCGCGCTTGTTGGATATGAGATGATTATAGCCAACTCGGCGCTACGCGCCTTGTTGGCTATCTATCATCCCATATCCAACGCGCCCTCGTGGAATAATTGTTAAGTATTATTGCATCTATTCTTTTTGCTAATTAAACGGGCCTAACTACATATCAATCCTTTCGAGTGTGGGCCTCTTTTCATCTCCTAATTCTCCACCAAATTCAATAAAGCTAGCTCGATCGAGTCCTCCCGTTGAACCCGAAATAATGCGAAATAGGTTTGAAATACGCGCTTAAGCTAATTTTCCTCAATGTCCCGTTTCCTCTGAAACAGCTAATTTTTTTTCAATGTTAGTTGATATCATGACAAACAACACACCGTACACCACAAACTGTACTAATTAACACCCAACACCCAGCAGTGACCCACTGGCGAAAACTTTTTATTGATTTTCGGGATTTAATTACAGAATTACAGGTGTGTGCTCAGTACAGAATAAAAATGCGATAAAGCACCAAGACTCAATGCTCACAGTCCCTCACAAATACCTGCCATTTAGCTTCCTCTTTTAACGCTACAGCTAAGCGAACTTTGAAAGGATTGATAGGAGGTTCCACTATCCCTGAGGATCTGAAAATATGCATAATGAAAAGTATAATACATCATTTGATAAAACCTCCTATTGCTGTGTCTAAATTCTTCAATCTTGCGGTGCAGTGGCCCTCAAAACATGAGGACCAGTCGGTATGATTGCCCGTAAAATTTGCTCGACGATAGAAAGGATTCTTTAAAATTCATTACACCACTGGACGTCTCATTGCAAAAAAAGTCCTTAAGTCTAGTTTTCTATGACAAGAGGGACCTTAAAATCTCCAAATCCAAGAAATCGGAAAAGTATTTCCGTGATAAAGTCGACATTTTTATGACGCGAGACGTGACGTCATACTGGCAGGTGGACTGAATCACCGATTTCCTTGGAGCCACTCCCCCCTCCCCCCTCCCCCCTGCTTGTACGAGTGTTTCGCGAGGCAGACATTCTCTCGTCGCTTGGCTTGTTTACGTTCGCACGTATTACTTGCCTATTGCAGCTTTGAATTAAAACAAGCGATCTCGGTTACTCTATTTGAGCCACGCCCAAATACAAGGCAATTCTTGACTCCCAAGAAAAATAAGAAAGGAATGCGCATCTGAATTTATGACGTTGGCTGACTAAACCGCTTTTAGGGGTTGTTAGTAAACCCCATAACGGCATAACGGCATAACGCGTAACAACGTAACGAGAAAAAAATATTACCTACATCGTTTTGTCCTGAAACATATATCCTCATTTTGCATCTTTGATGAGGGACACCGTATGTTTACGTTTGCGAAGGGGGAAATGAGCAGAGAGGGAAAAAAAACTGCAAAAAAGGTTAGGAGCGAATGCGTTATGTTTATTGCGTGACAGTGAAAACGAAGAATACATGTGTCATTTCATCAAAGATGGAACGATTTCGGTAAGATTTTTATCTCGTTCAATAGTTTGGAGAAATCGGGTTTCAGAAAAAATAAAAATAAAAAATCCCGTTACGCTGTTTCTCGTTACGCCGTAACGTGGTCTACTAACAATCGCTTTTAGGTACTGGATAACTAACGGCGTAGGTGGTTCTCGCGAAAAGCCTTTTAGTCTCGAGAAAACAGAAATGTAAACATCAGTTTTCGTGGTCGGAGTCTCAAAATGGAAATTTGCTAACATCAACTCTCCTCATGTTCGAAAATAAAGCCGCAAGGAGAAATTTGGACACTTTCCAACTAGAGGATCCTTTCAAAGCAATATCAAAACTCTTTAAACTGACATAACTCAAAAATGAAGAACAGGTTTTTACGGTGACAAAAACTTTAATTAAGTTGTTGTTTTCTGAGGCATTATTCTTCATGTGGTATAGCTCCAAATCTTCCCAGTCCTCTTTTATTCACACATTTAGACATTCATTTAAAGCATACGTGAGAATTGGCTTGGGTTCCTGAAGGGAGCCTCCAAACGAAAGCATCCAAGTCCGCCAGATATAGTGAGGTGTGACCAAAATAACTTATTTAATGGCTCCAAGTTTCCTCGATCGTAAAGTAACAAGACGAAATATCATCCTTAGCGAATTACCATTTGTTAAAGTCCTTTGTTTTCGATAAAAAGTGCTGTACCAGAATTCTAGCGTGTTTGATATTTTTTCTTCTTCAAAATACTGTCGGCATTGAAAATGTTACTCATCGGAATTGCGTTGGGTTACTACCGTGATTCCGTGACTGTTATTTCGACGGCTTCGTCTCTTTAAACGCACGATAGGGTTAGGGTTAGAGTTCCGTGTTTCATAATGGCCAACAATTGACCCAGTTCACCTTTTTACCCTACTCTTTGATTGAAAAAAGCAAATTTGCAATGGAAAAACCTACTAGAAGTACGAAAAACGACTTGTTAGGCTGTAAATACTTATTTTTGTGCGTCTTGAAATTGGAAGTGTTAATGAAAATTCCTGAACTTCGATTAGTGGTGTCTTACCCAAGCCAATTCCCAGGTATGCTTTAAATGAATGTCTAAATGTGTGATTTAAATAGCATGAAGAGAATTTGGAGTTATACCACATGTAAAATATTGCCGTCAAAAATAAGTAACAAACTTAAGTTTTTGTTATCCTGAAAACCTATCCCTCATTTTTGAATTATTTCAGTACGGCGAGCTTCACTATTGCCCTGAAAGTATCTTCTAGTAGAAGAAAAGAATTTTTCTGTTCATGGAAAGTGTCCAAATTTCTCCATGCGGCTTCGTTTGCAAACGCGAGGAAAGTTGATGTTAGCGATTTTCGGGTTAAAAATTAGGGCGATCTGAGACTCCGACATCGAAAACCAATCTTCTAATTTGTCTCACAAATGAAAGGCTTTTGGAGGGAACAATCTACATTAGGTTTCTCATCTACCTAAAAGCTATCTATGAACAAAAAATGAAAGAAATTAATAATTTTTTAACTCTTGGCCAGAAATTAAGATTTTGGTCGATTTTCCCGACCGTTGCCCTTGAGTTGCAGCTAGTAACCTATTTTTTAGAAGCAGGCTCTCTTCTTAAAAAGGCCATTTCTGAGTTATCCCAATCCTCTGCTTCAAAGCAAGACTAAAAGCAAAGCTATAAATTAACATGAAAATGATTTTTTTTTCTTCATTTTTATTTTCACAAGACAGGTTTTGCTCTTAGCCTCGTTTTGAAAGCGAGAGTTAGTGTGAAAGCGATTTAGTGGAACTCGGAAATGGTCTATTATGAATCACAAGAGGCAATGCCTCTGGCGACGTCCAAAACAGAGAGCTTACTTTCAGGCTATCGTTTTAGGTGCATTTTAATTAAAAAATTGGACAAAATAATACACAAGACATTTGTTTTATGACAAACTGATTGCGACACCTGAAACTGGAGATGAATCAAGTCCAAGCAGCCTACTTATAAATCATCAAAAATGGTTTTTTTGCGCTAATTAAAGACCATTGTGTCGTTCTGTGAAACAGCCGGTGGCATTTTTAGAATTTCTTTGATCAATTAAATTAATTAAATCGACCAGAGGATTCCGTGACTCGAGGGCAAGGATTATCATTATTTGTGATTTAAATGTAGTTTGGTTACTTTTGCACTACTGCTAAATTCAATTTAACGCTATATGGGTTAGAAAACTATATAGCTTAAACTGGACGTTAAGATGCGTCATTGTCTCAGTCAAGTTATATGCATTTGGAAATAATGAGTACAGTACTATGTGTAATTTTGGTGGCCGTATCAACGAGCAAAAAAGCCCGTCCGAAAAGGGTGGAAATAGACTTAGGCAATGTACAGAAGGTCACGCGAAAACGTTAAAGTTAAACCTCGCTCAACTTTTACTTAATTTCAATTTTTGTTTCACTGCAGGTCGTTTTGGAATTTTTACTGGACAAGTACAGACTTAAATACGGAGATTTCTTTCCTCCGGGAAGTGAGTGTGCATTATATTTAACTCGTTTTAAGTTCGGAAAATTCAGCTTAATATTCCAATAATTGGAATAGTTTCTTTTCAATTAAAATTATTTTAACCCTCGGACGTACTAGGCAGGGGGCGGGGGGAGGGGTTGCCACCCCTCTCCAAGTTTTTCTGAGTTATTTCCTAGAGGGTAAGACATCAACACCAGACGTATTAAGTACTGTGCTGTTCGTTTATCCCTCGCGCACATTTTGAGTCAAATTCAGTGATGGCCAGTTTCTATGGTTACGATATATGACGTAGCAGGTGGTCAAGCCATCTTGAGTGGAAATACACGTTTTTTCAACTTCTTTCAACAATGAAAGTAAATCTTGTGGCTAAAATCATGCAAAGTGCTTATTTATGTGTTATTTTTCACGTCAAGCACAAAATCTCACAATTTCTAGCGGTTTTAACCTGATTTCTGATACTTGGTAAAATCCAAGGTGGCGACCTTTGTTGGTGACGTCACAAGCCTCCAGCAGCGCCATCACCCATGAAACATACCTCATCTTCTTAAGAAGATCAAAGGCTTCGTTTCTAAATACTGTAACATATCAAAAACTCTAGAGGGATTCCCTCCCTCTCCTTTGTACCACGGTGGGGGTATGAATTTGCGTGTACGTTCGAGGGTTAGGGACTGGTCAAAAAGTATAGGGGGGTGGACCGGAGCAGGGAGGAGGTGGGTCGTGAGGTTTTGAGCCTTGCGCAAGGGGTGGGTCGTGCAATTTTCAGCTACCCTTAGGGCGTGGGTCACCCTATTTTATTACATAGATAGGCACTAACTACTAACGAGAGAGTTGACTTTACTTGTTATATAAAACACAGCCAGCTGGAATTATTACTAAAATACTCTCAAACCTGTTGTGCGAGAAAATACAAAGGGTGACAGGCCGCACATGTATACGGGCGTGAACCCCTCTGTTAACCTTTTTTTTTTTGGCTCTAACGAGCATTTCCTTTAATGATTGTCATTTTTGTAAGGAAATGATTGGTGGTTCTTTAAAAATTTATTGAAGTTATAGTTAATTGGTTTTGTATAGGATTCCATTTTTTCATTCAAGCTTCCTTTATAGTAGACACTGAGGGCTGGTATTGTGTCACGAATGGCAATATTTCTTTTCCTCCTTGTTGTTTTGTTTTAGGAGTTTAGACTCCCTTTTGTGAATTTTATTTCTGATAGTAGGTTTTCTATGCAAGATTGTGGGTAGCCTCCGTCCATCTAGCGTTTTTTTTTTTTTTTTTAATTTGAATTATTTTCCTCAAAGGTTGTTACTGAGGAGTTTTTTCGTAGGATTCTCAAGGCCTCTCCTTTGACAAATCCTTTTTTAACATTTGGAGGGTGACACGAGGTGAAATGGGTGTGCAAGAAGGTTTTCGTTTGTTTAAAATGTGTCTTTGCATCAAGGATAGATTTTTCCTTGAATCTTGTGCCTTTGTATACAACCGTGTCTAAAAACGCAGTCTCAGTGTTAAATGTTTCGGCCGTGAATTCAGTAGTCGGGTGATGTAAGTTTGCTTGTTCGATGAAGGCTTCGATGTCTGGTTTATTCATGTCCCATAGGGAAAAGATATTATGTATGTAGCATTTCCAAACTGTTGTTCTAAAGACAGTTTTGCTTAGAGTTGTTGTTTCAATATATGTAATGAAAATATTGACAAAGGAATCAAAACTGCTGTCTTTGTGCCCATTGCAGTTCCATGGTTTTGTAGGTAGTGCTTTCCATTGAAGTGGAAGAAATTTTCTTTGAGGATTAATCTAAGCATTTCCGGCAAGTCATGTGTATGAATGGGTTGTCTTTGTAGAAATTCTCATATGCGTTGTGACAGACAATTTCAATATACCCTCCTTTTGCTGTATATTTGTGTCAAGACTCATAACGTCCGTCGAAACAAGAAATGTTCGGTTTTTTACATTTGTCTTTTCATTGAAAGGTATGATTTCTGTGCTTCTGATATTGGTTGTAGCAGTGTATCAACACATTTTGTCAAGCACAGAACAAGGTTTTATTGAATTATTAAGAGAAAACCAAACATCCATGTTTTAACTAGGGGGTGGGTCATGCAATTTCCAACCTTGCTTTGGGGGTGGGTCAGTCATTTTTGTGCCGAAGGGAGGGGGTGGGCCATGTGTTTTTTCTCAACCACATTTCCAAATGCTCCGGCCCACCCCCCATACTTTTTTGACCAGTCCCTTAATTGATCAAAGAAACTATTAGAGGCCGGTCTATATATGATTAAATTTCTTATTACATGTACATTCAGATAAAATCGCCCAGATACTTGACGATGCAGAGAATACTGAAAGTATGGTTAATCAGATTCTTTACCGAACCTTCACGTCTCAAAAATGTCATGACAAATCTCTTCTTCCTAACGGTGCAGAGGTAACTATACCATTTTAGTATTGATTATTTGAGACGTGGTCAGGGTGGGGAAGGCAGAAACGGGAAAAAAATAGCACAACAAAGTGCGACTGAAAAAAAGATACATGCAAACCGACAGGACTAAATAACGTACTAAGCATGTCCGTGACAACACTTGTTTACTAAGCGTAGCCTCGCGAGGGATGCACTTTCATCTGATAAGGTCATTTGTGAGTGCTAACGACGAAGAATACGTTAGAAGTGCAAGTCTTGTTGGAGGAATGTTAAGTAAACCAGGGATCAAGGAAAATGCTTTTGACCGTCTCGGTGAGTTTTTCACTGTTTTGATAGTAAGTTTTAGGGACCGGTCACTATTTATCGCCCGGGGGGGGGGGGGGGTCGGAAGGATTCAGAGGGGGGACCACTCAAATTTGCTCGGAAAATGAAAAGTTATTAGGGGGGATCACTTCAGTGAAGTAACATTCAAAGAGGGATCGGCTAAATTTCACGTTGTTTAGCCCAAAATACCCCCCCTTCCCCGGCGATAAATAATGACCGGTCCCTTAGCAGAAAGATGACTGAGAGAAATAGAGCATTGCTTGAGTTTTGGCGACTTTTCTAAGATGGTACGAAAACGATTTACTCTTATAGTACCTTATCACTTTTGAAGAAGAACAAATCTAACTTTGTAATATAGCCGAACAACGACTCTAGTGGGTCGTTCCTTGGTGGCACGAAAGCAGGTAATGAGCGCGATGATGCCATCAGACACAAGAAATTACGCTTTGTTGATTAAAGCTTTTAAACATACACATATGTTGGTGCGATCAAAGAAGCCTTTTCTTGCATATAGCTTACATGTACAGGGGAAGGATACCAAAATCATTTCGGTAGAGGTAGTCGTGTGTGTACTTCTAACAGTTACATCTACAATCATAAACGAAAGTCTTGGGACACTTTTGCATTTCTGGGGCGTTTTCCAATTCACTCAGGTCTAACCCCTTCCCTCAGCCCACAAACAATGTTGGACGCGTGTATCCAGATTTTTTTCCGAGTTTCAACTTTGTATAGGGTGGGGGAGGAAAAATTGCAAGAAGATTTCTAAAAGGATGTACTGTTCCAAGAGGGAGCCGAGAAATGACAGAAAAATAAGAGTATTGCAGTACTGTTCCAAGGACTTTAGTACACTATTGTAGTTGAAACTGCATAAATGAGTGTTCTTAGGAATGGAAATTTCGATATGTTTCTCATGAATTGGGATAACGTACGCAAGTAGGTGAGCGCCGATTTGCCTGCTGGCACGCTGTGGACTCAACCCTTGGCTGGACCACAACTCAGGTCTTTAACCCTTTGGCGACTGTCTGGGTCAATTCCATTCTGTAAAGGAACGACGCACATTGCCCATTTCTCAAAGACTTATGTTTAGAATAGAATAGAATAGAATAAATGAATAATTCTTTATTTAAATACGGTAAAATTCATCAGGGGTAAAAAAAAAAGTTAACTAAACCTAATTACCCTTAACAATATGCAAACCTATCTACAACTAACCTAACAAAGACCTGTTTTTCATGAATACCGTGTACACAGTACAGTACTTAAAAAATCTGAAATTCAGATGAGCCAATCGTTTAAATTCATTTAAAGTTTTAGCCTCTCTCATATCACAGGGTAGGCTGTTCCAGAGAACTGCTCCGCTGTAACTTAGTTGTTCTTCATGAAGGTAGTTCGCGGGAACGGGACAATTAGTTTGTTATCAGAGTCTCTTAGGGAGTAGCGCGGGAAAATTTTAAGTTTAAGCCCTCTGAAATGGCTGGAAATGCATTTAAAACTAACATGGTGTACTGATACTTATATACTTTCAAGAACAAAAAACGTCGCCGTAAAAAGAAATTTTCTCCACGAAGAGTTGTGCAGCTTTAAAAGGAGTGTTAATATCCTCCAAGCCACACAAGAAGAGCTGGGTCCATTATGTCAAAGCTGACGGGAATTCTCATACTCCACGACTGTTAAAATAACAATTCCGATCTAGCACTTTGCAGAAAACTATAGCAAACAAACCCTAAAGGGAATTTACTTGACCAACAAAAAAATGCCTTGTAGGCACACCAAATCTCCTTTTTACACTTTACGAAGTCTAAACCACGTTCTGTGGAAAGGGTGAGTCAGGGTTGTGTCCTCTTTTACAGCATTTTCAATTTCACTACACAATTGGTAAATTAGAATAGAACAATACCCCTACTTCACTTTCTTTTTAAGTCGTTGATCATCAAAAAAAGAGGACCTCTGGCTCCGCCCGGGAAGGGGGGTGGGAGGTGTGCGAGCGCACCTGTCCGCCATCCCCTACGGGCTTAGGTAGTGCAAGTGATTAGGTTGGCATGAAGTGATCTTTGCACAGATAACTCACTTTGGAAATTATGACCAATCCAGCTTGAGTTACACACCAAAAAAAACAACAACAACAACAATTCACTGGCTACACTTTGAAAATTGAATTTCCCCCTTCCCTGGACAGTTGGCGGGGCAAAACTCCTTAGGAAAAACGATTGGCTAAGTAGCAAAGTAGATAAGCGGAAGAAATGAAAAGGAAAAGAAAAAGGGAGCAATGTATCAAAGCATAAGTAGTAGAGGAGACTGGTTATGAAAGCCGGCAAACATCAAGTTTGAAAACAGCGGTACTGTCAGTAGTTTATGTTGGAAGCTCCCTGACCTTGCAAAATCTTTTGTTTTTTGTTCACAAATTGCGACTGAAAAAATTATGCGATATTTCTATCGGTCAGTAAGTTCAAAATGATAGGAATGTTATTGAACATTTTACACGGTCAGGTCCAAAAATGCTAACAAAAACATAACAAAAGAGTGTAAAGGGTTTCATAACAAAAAAAAAAAAAAAAATTTGGCTTGTATTTACGCATGCGCTAAAAGCACAACGAAAGGACGTCAATTTTCATCAGTAAAGTATGACATAATAAAGTGTTGTAAATCCCATTTAAGGGTATTTCCTTGCCTGCGGCGGAAAACGGGTGGAAAAAGAACAATTTTTATATGTAATAGGACTACATGCTGTCCAGTTTGGAATAACTGGATAAAAAAAATTCCGAGGGCAGCGAAAACTGCACGAGGCCGTAGTCGAGAGTCCAATTTGGCTGTCAGAGAATTCTTTTTAATTAAATTAATTCCAAACTGGACAAGCATATAGTCCTTTTGCTTATTAGTTATATAGCTGGTTCGTTAATCCAGATTTTTTAGCGTACATGTAGGTGTCACAGACGCGAAATATTGTACACTCGAACCGTTTGTACTTAAAACAAAATCACACTGCAAGATCTGAAAAAAAGTGTCAACTTATCTTTACAAGTGAAAAAACGTAGAACTAGTATTTGCTCTTTCATACCTTGGGCATTTCAAGTATAAGCTTAAATTTTAAAAAGCTCATTCAATTATACGGTGTTGTGAAAACTGCAATTCCGAGTACAAAGAAGACAAAGCAACAATGCAAATGCTAATTTTAGACACGAAAACTATTGAAGTAAACATTTCATGGCGCTTTGTCACAGGGACTTTGCGCTGATTAGCTAGTTTGCATTGTCTATTGTATTTTCTAGCATTTGATTGGCTCAGACCAGCTTTTCTTAAATTGGACAGTTTGCCTTTTTGTAAAGGAAAGCCCCATCTGAAACTATCCAAATTAATCCTTGATTGGACAGTTCGTAAAAATTAAAGGATAATCGCTTTACAGCTTTACAGCTATATAACTATGTAAAAAATATTTCTTCCATTAGTGAAAGGCCGTCTCAAAAGTGTTATTAATAAATAACTGGGGTGAAAGTGCAACCTTTGTAATGTCATCTTACAATGGTTAGACTTTCAAGTCTTTTCGGATAAGGACTATAAACTGCAGGCCCTGTTTCAAAACCCTTTTAGGGGCAGGGAACGAAGTACATGGTGTGGTAGTCTATCTTTGACAGCATGTGGTCGGGCTCACTGGTTTATTTTCAAGGGCTTCCAACACTCAGGAAACTCAAGAACTCAGGAATTCAACTTGACGTCAACTTTGCTATGACTGCTATAACTTTACAGACTTAAATGTAAGCTAACGTTTTATTTACCATCATAATAAAATAAACACAGAAGGTAAAGAAAGGCGTTTCTGTTGACTTCACAGGCGTGGGAAGCCCATAAAGCTATACTGGTAGACGGTTACCTTGTAACACGTCAGCCCTATGAAAGCAACGTCTTTTATTACCGGTATGGCGCGAGATACACGAAACCCTTTTCCCGCAGATTTCCACATTTTGAGGTAAGAATGCACCACTTTTACGATGACATCATTTAAATACAGCCGACAAAATGTTTTAAGGGCCATAGAATCTCTCATTTTATGATACTTCATGGGGTGACACGCCGAGGTTGGTTTGCTCGATCTGCCAGACCTATCAACGTTGACATTTTGCTCAGAAGCAAAATTATTTCTTTTTAAGGTGATGATTCTCGAAAGTGGGGAAACACGATGGCTTGGGATGGGAGTGGTGTTTGACGATTACGGCAAGGATTTGATGCCTGGATGGAGAGGAGGAACAGTTGGATATCACACAGATGACAGGAGAATTTTTGATACACTAGCGTGCTCTTCCGGGAAAAAGACTATAGGTTTGTAATCTACATTTTGTGTTCTGATTAACGAAGGCAACGTATTAATTACATTGGATGACAGGAAAATGTACGATACTCTAGAAAGAAACAAAATGGAAGAAAATCTGATTCAAGGAAGCATAGTATTGCACTTGGAAAATATTTTGGGTTACATGAATGAGTTAGTCCTAAAGAGTGTAGCTCGGAAGGCTGACGAAAAGGAAAAGTTGCAGTCAAAGTTTTTGATGAGTCCGCTCTATTTTTGCTCATTTTATATTGTCGATTTTCGCATTACATAACCCTCGCGACAGTTTTTAATGCAAAAAAAAAGTTGTAATGCTCTAGATGTTCTACTACGAGTGCCTCCGATCTGTAAAGACATTTGATGGCTGGTAAGGAGTTTAATTATTATTTCTTTTTCCTTAATAAGGCTCTACCGCAGCTCGCCGAGGTGACGTCATTCGATGCACTGTCATGTTTGAAGACAAGCTAGAGATAGATGGTCAAATCCGAATTCCTGTTGTTTTTAGTGTAAACGGAACCAAGATAATTCCCGAAGATATGAAACCATCTTATATTGAATACAGCATGGATAGACCTCTGTTCCCTTACCTGGCCTTTCACTACGAAAACAGCGTTCTGGCTAAGGTAATATTACCGCGGTAGACAGTTTGTTCTAAACATGCAAGAGGTCCATAGCTAAATTGTTGTTATGAAACCAATGTACTTAGGTGCGTACCAATCCAACAAATACAGAGTTTGTGCTGAGAAAGAATAGAACGAAACAAAACAAAAAGATAAATAATTTGTAAATTAAAGATCGTTTACCCTCTAAGAGGGTCTCAATGGTTAAACGGCCAAAAATTTAGCCGATAGCCGTAAAAATTGAAAAATTTTAACGGTTAGCTGTAAATGGGGTAAAAAAGAGTTAACCGTAAAAGAAAGTGTTCCCTAGATTTGCTACTTTTAAGGAAGGTATTAAACTCACTTATGGTTGCGTTTTTTATTTCCCGGCTAGTGTGTCTCCGTACGCACGTTAGGCGAAGCGCCTTTTAGGTGTTAACCAAGACCTAGGCTACATTTCCGGCGCTCTCTCAGGGAACTAATTTTTTCTATAGCAAAAGTGTGGCTTCTTGCTGGGGATTAATATTTGCAATTTTCAGGAGGTGGTGCCCTCGAAACACTAGTGAAACAACACGCAGAGATGTCACTGTTTGTAAAACACGTTGCCGATAAACAACATTTCCCTGTTTTTCTCTGACGCTACGGTAGACATTGCCATGCCTAGTCTTTGTACGGCATCTTCCCACGCAATCTCGGTCAAGGCATTTCGATGGCGAACTCGCTCGGACCCCGTGACCCGAAACGCATTAG
Organism: Porites evermanni; assembly: GCA_942486025.1. Taxonomy (NCBI): domain Eukaryota; kingdom Metazoa; phylum Cnidaria; class Anthozoa; order Scleractinia; family Poritidae; genus Porites; species Porites evermanni. The sequence goes on along the minus strand of CALNXI010002632.1, from coordinate 25,702 downwards.
CCGCGCGGAATAATGTGGCCTACGGACAAGGCAACGGCAGACAGTCGTCCCGTACAGTCCTTCGCTATCATTGAAAACACTGGACACGGGAATTTTGTTATTGGCCGTTTTCACACTAGAGCTAGAAATGGATTATCCGTCTGGGACTAGCCTGTGTACAGTCGCGTCCTCCCCACAGACACCCCTTCTCCGTTTTTTCCAAGGGTAGGGGGGCGGCTGTACACAGGCTATCTGGAACGGATAATTAAAACTATTCCATTGTCAAATTAAGACGTATTACCTATCTGACGCGGCGAATAATCAAACTGATAACCCGTTTCACACGAATAATCCTTCCCTAATGTGAAAACGGCCATTTCTGTTATAATGAGTGTCGCGCCCCGGCCTTGAGTTGGGCGTTCGCGTGTCAGAAGCCCATCAAATGGAGCCTCCATCTCCCATACAAGCCCTTGGAGCCAACCCTTTCCCGAGTAGATTTACAATTAGAACGGTTCCCAGGGGAGACTTCGCGTGCCGACGGTGGGAAGAGCCAATCACAACGACGAAATGACACTGCTATTGTACTTCATCAAACAACAGAAAATTGGGTGTTGACAGGCCAAACACAATCATAAGCTAGTGAAACGTGACTTTAGCGTTTTCATCCCTCAGAGATTTTCTTTCTTTTCTTTCTAGCCGGTAGATTATACTGTGGAGAGTTTTAAACTCTGACTATGTTAATCTTAATTTTGGCTGCTTGTCTCACATTAAGAGACCATGAAGCTGGTCTGTTAGATGCATAATGATGAACTACTACCTACAGTCTGTAGTTCTGATAGGATTCGTTTTCTTTAGCCAATTTTTTTAAGCTTAAGATTATTATTTCGGCTAAATGACTCAATAATAAACAAATTTCTAGTTTTTCAAGGTTTTTTTTTCCGAAATCCGTTTGTCTGAGAAAATACTTGTAGTCCTTGTGGTTGTTTTGTCCGTCAGCTAGTGTGATGATTCCCTGCTATGTTTTGTAACGCGGGGCCCAGCCATTGTTTTCTCACAAAAAAGTGATCTACAGATGCGAATTCGAAGGAAAGAATCGAGCCTAAACTTCTACAGTAACTGCTGAGAATTGTCCTGTCAGTCAACCATTATTCTTTTGTCGCAGCTACAATCCATTTTGTTTTTCTGGAGACAAGTCAAGTGAGTCCTTGGACTGGAGCGCGATGTCACAAATTCCTCTGTTAGCAATTACTTTTGAGTTAGCTTCACGGTCGAGCAGCTGTTCTCTTCTGTTCAACTTTTCAAGTGCCAGTTTCATCAGGCAACTCCCATGGTGATGCGAGTCAGTTGTAGAGGAAGACTGCAATTTCTCACAATTTCGGAAATAAAGCATTCCTCGTTAGTTGCCACTTACGGTCATCGCTTTTGCACGCGGTGCTTAACTGGCGAAATCCACTCCACGGTGATGACAAAAATCAAATCATGATCCTGGCACTTTTTCGGCGCTGATCATCGAAAAGTTCCAGATCGTCCACAGAACGCTTAATCGTCGACTCTTTTCGAAGTGCATGCTTACATGTTGAATGTATGACGACAAATAAAAACACTCGCAAAGATAACCTTTCAGTGATCCTCAGTTCGCTGCCCTTGTTTCATCGCCTCACGCTCAGTCTCAGTCGGGTAATTCATTAACTTTTATTTCATGATACCCAGATCCCAGCGGCTGTAAAATCATAGAAACGGACGTATAGTAAAAAGGAAAGTGGTCGAAGGATGGGCTTCTGAGTTCGACTTCATCCAACTTTATTTTCCTCACGGTGACATACGAGACTCACGGAAATATGACACTTTTCGCGGGAAACAAGCCGTTCTATTTATAAATCTACTCGGGAAAGGGTTGACTCAAGAAATTAATGGAGATGGAGGCTTCATTTGATGGGCTCCTGCGCGTGTTTATTAGAAGTGGAATACTTTATAAAGAGTATGATCTATCAAATGTTAATTTTTTTCAAAATAATAGCTTATTTCTTCTCGAGATGATCCGAAGACCTTTATTTTGATTTGAAGATACAAAAAATACAGGTTAATTAATATTTAACTTTTTAAAACAAACTTTTTCGTTAACCGTAACTGAAAACAATTAACCGATAGCCGTCAAAGAGCCAAAATTTTAGCCGATAACCGTAAAAGCCACCACCCCATTGAGACCCTCCTCTAAGGATGAGCTTTTTAGTGGGGAGGGGGGAGGGGTTGGGTGTTAGGATTGGTTAGAGTAGGCGGTAATGGAGATTTGCTGTGTCCCGGGGTGAAACCTTTGATCAGGTCGGTTCTCTAAGTCTTTGTCTTCGCAGAGTACGTGCAAAAATAATTTCGGGGAGCACATCATTGAGGGAAGGAAGGAAGGAAAGAAGGGAGGAAAAGGGGGAAGAAAGTAATTATAACTTTATTTTACGCAGGAGGCAGATTTTAGCTTTAGCATCTACACGTACAACAATTAAGTATACACCGTAAAGTGATCAAGTGATGAATATATGACGGGATGTATTTGTTTTTAATCCCTTTATAGACACCTTTACAATACGGGCACCTTTCATGTTAATGACATTTTTACTGCCTTTATCCTTTTCAATCCCACAAAATGGCAAAGTAAATAAAATTAGACAAATGTTCCTGGCTTCGTTTTGTAAAATGCTGGGACACAAATACAGTCGACTCTCTCTAAGCGTCCACCTATATAAAACGGACACCTGGATTTGATCCCTACCTTTCTTCATTCCTTTTTTTTAACTCTCGATGAGACGGATAGGATTTTGTCCACAGACCCAAAAGTTAGAACTTATTTCTTACGAAACTCCATCTGATCTAATGAGTCATCAACCTCCACTTTTTAATTTCATAGTACTGGCGCCTGTGATGTGGAAACCTTGCTTACCTCATTAGTTTCTGTCCCTGCCAGCAGGGCCTTAAGGTTTCAATTCGCTTGCTCCACTTTGGCGAACTCGAGAAATAATCTGCATGGATCGAGTAAAATCTTTGTTAAGCATGCGCGTCATGTTGCTAGCATATAGTTCCGACTCCAAGCACAGGGCGCAGAGGAGTTATTTTTGATGGCAATTGAAGCAAAAAGTTACTGCCGAACGAACGAGTGGCCTCTGTTTACTGTAGAATTTGTTATGAACTTGGTAAAATATTATCCTTTGCTCCGTAAAACCGCTGAAGGTAATGACTACGAACGAATAACAGTTACTAACATAGAAATTTTCGCTTCATTTGCCAATAACTCCTCTGCTTGCTGTGCCCCATGCCTAATACCTGTGCGCTTGGTACCGCAAGCTCGATTATGACCATCCGATTATCAATAAACGGATACTGGAACTCGAAAATAAAAAGCTGTGTCACGAGTGAGAACAGGAAATTGGGCTGCAGCGACCTCAAAAGTTTCATCTGATTAAGGCAGATCCTCCTTTTCTCCTCCTCACTCAAGAAGACAAAAGGCGGGCTCTGATCACAGGTTGATTGTTTCTTTGCTGCGAACGTTTGACTGTATTGTGCTTAAGGTTGTTTTTCTTTATATTTGCCTCAGATGTGTGCAAGGGAGGACGTTGATTTTCAAGGCCAAGCGTTAACATCGAACATCGCCGAAGTGGTCGAATCCAAACTTCAAACGAAGTTAGAATGCGTGGAGAGAAAACTTGATGCCCTGCTGGAGAAGTTAGATGAAGGGGAAAGGAATAAATGACGTTCATTTTCAAAACGAGTCGCAGTGAAGAAAGTGTCATGAGTAAAAGTATGGGGAAAAACGACGGTTTTGCGTGTTTGATGGAAGCTCAGTTCAATAACAAAAGGACTGGTAATGTGCTCGTTAGAAGCATACTGTGTGTATAAATAACATAAAACTCCCACCTTCGTAGTGGGGAAACCTCCCCTTATGTTTTAAGTGGGGTTATGCAAATTTTGTATCGCTTTAACATGTGGGTAGGTCTTTGAAGATCTCTACACGGGTAAGAACACTGGTGTGGAATTTCGATGTCAATGTAAATTGCAATTATCTTGTATTCCAGCAAAAATTGCGTTGTATGCAAAAAGTGTAGACTAAACGTGTTAGGATACAATTTGGTACTTTTACGGTTTTATTCACGTTCAATAGTTTTATATTTCGATGGAATGTTTTACTATTTATCAATCGTCCATTTTATATCATTTGAGTGTTTAAGTAAGGAGTGTTTTGAACCCTTATCGGGTCATTTATCTTATTCAATTACTTTTCATGTTTTGCGTGTTTTGGGTGTTATAAGGTACCAGGTTTATCAGAAACTACTAAGAAAACGTGATTGACCTTGAAAGCTTGCGAAAAAAGTGACGATCGGACTGTCGCTAAGTAACGCACACGTCTGGACTCGAAGTACTTAATTACTTTTACTCTTAGGCAGTAAACAATCTTTGTTCCAGTTAATCCAGTCTAATTAGTTGTTTTGGCTATTTGGATAAACAGTTGTGCCTTGTGTTATGCAACAGTTTGATCATAGCTTTAAGAGCGAACGATACGATAATATAAAAACGTATTTGTAAACAAGCTATTAGAGTCGAAACTTATTCTGGTCTTATTGCCAGCAAAAACTGTGGAGTCGTAACTCCGTTTACGGCAAGAACATTGGACACTTTAGTTAATAACCTTTAATGTAATTTCACTAATCTCTGTCGGCGTCTTTTATCAGAAAACTTTTGTCATCCGGATTATGCAATCGGAGTAAACAGTTCAAGTTCCGAAAAGTACTGGCACTAATTCCAGCAACCACTTGGTGGTTGGTGTCAATATACGTTCGATCGAAGTTAGCTTCCATTAATACAATTTTCATAACCGAATGTACAGATACTTTGAGTTTTCATTACCACAACCTTAATCACAGTTTTAATCCCTCAAAAGATGCCGTTGTTTCTATGTACACAAAGACTTTTGAATAGTTCTTAGGTTTTGACCAATCACGGCAGGTTGTTGGGTACTCGAATGCGTTGTACTTTGGCGTCGTTCTAGCTAGGAAGAGTAGAGTTGAAACTTGAACTCCGATCTGTCAACATCAAATAAACTTGGTACTGAGAACCGATTTCTGAGTTCTTCCCCACGTCGCCTGAGCAGTCGCCCAACATAATTTTTGAATGTTTGAGTTTTAGAATACATCGTAGATGAAGGTATACATGTAAGTTAATACACTTTATGTAGTGGGGCGGATATGTGCAGATTTGGGGCTGAATTGTTCACTTTTTGTTAAAAGCACCAAATTTTCAGGAATGACAGAACTAATAATCACTATTAATATGTGATATGGTGCCATCGCAAATTTTTCCTGTTAAACTGTTTTTTTTAGTGAAAACTAAACTGGTCGCCATTGCGACCGAAGTAAATATCATCTAACCGAAAGTACACAAAATTAAGCATTTTTTTAAAGCCAAAATGACGATGAAGTTGTTTATTATATAAACTGATCGTGGCTATTAATATGTGACATGGTGCCATCGAAAAATTTTCCTGTTAAACCGGTTTTTGGAGTTATTACTAGAATGGCCGACATTTTGACCGGAAGTAAATATCACCTAACCGAAGGTACACAAAATTTTGCATGTTAAGGTCAAAATGACGACGAAATTGTTTGTTCTATGTTTTTCCGGATAGTTATGCGTCCGCTTTGCAGGTGAAATATTTAAGGATCTAAGTGAAATATGTCAAAGGTAATTAAATATTCAAAAACCAGTCAATTGAATTAGTCATGACAATAAGTCTCAAAGAGCCGTGTGTGTGTGTGTGTGTTTCCTTTCTTGCTGACAATTAGAAGTGAAAAAACATCCACTGTTGGAACATTTTGCGTAAAATAAAAAGCGATTATATGTCTCTTCGTTTATTTAAACTTACATGCTGAAATTGTTTGCGTGCAGGCAAAAAGGTTGTGTAATAATCACTGACGTCAAACAAGATGGCCGACTAATCCCTTAGACAATAGAAGGATTAATAAGGGAAAAATTAAATTGGCAAAGGGTTTTTCAAGCGAAAAGAATATTTAGCGCTGACAAAACGGTCCTTGCTAAACAACAATAAATTGGTTTTGCTTAAAAGAAACGTCAAGGAGCAGTTGAAAGTACGTGCAGACAAAAGGATTGTGTAATAACCATTGACGTCAAACAAGATGGCCGACTAATCCCTTAGACAATAGAAGGATTAATAAGGGAAAAATTAAATTGGCCAAGGGTTTTCCAAGCGAAAAGAATATTCAGCGCTGACAAAACGGTCCTTGCTAAACGAAAAAAAGTCACGTAGTTAAGAAAGCGGGTAAATAAAATAGTAAAAGAAAATAAAACCAAACGCGTAAAAGGGTAGATTTGTGATTTCAGTAAGAAACGTGCTTACAGTAAGATTGCGAAATGTAGTAGCGTAACATTTGCTCTATGAAATGTAGGGTGAAAGACTCCACGGACACGAGCAGAACCAATGAAAGAAGTTATGACTTTAAAATGTATAGAGAGTGACGCTAAAATCGAAGCATAATTTCGCTTAACCCAGTGATCGAAGTGTTTGCTGAAGGTTGCACCTCGAAGGCTTGTTTTTGGGTCTACTAAGTCTTTGTATTTCATTGCTTCGTTAGCAAAAACATAACAGCAGAGCGAGTCTTGCCATGTGCTCTATGCAAATGCACGGGCGGGTCAAAGACGCTAGGAAATAGTCCAAACCAATCGAGACTAACAAACTCGCTGGGGAAGCCAAAAGAACCAATGAAATAGTGAAGTAAGGGTGAAGAAAAGTAAAACGAGCATAAAATAAGCATCAATTCGCTTGACGCTTGTTAGCCAAAGTGTTAAACAGTTCTACCTTCAAAGGTTTTTAATAGTTTTACGATCAAAATGTCTTTTCGTCCACTCATTCCACTACCCAAGCCAGACGTACAGAAACAACAACAAGTTAAATCATTGCAGCAGTTAGCATTGTTGGCGGTAAACAATCCAGGTGAAGCCGCCCGGGAAAACCTACCACCTTGCCACAGTGTGCGAATCCAACTCGAAGCACGTGAATTTGAAGAGGCGAGACATGAAAGCAAAAAAGAACACGAAAAGAAATTCCGGTAGGTCATGAAAAAAATTCAAGTTGAATTAGTTTTTGTTTCCGAACCACGCGTTAGCTCTTTTAGAATCAAAGGTCGTATAGAAGTACACTAAAACAAGCTAGTTTGCGATGTTTGAATCTATGTTAAGTAAGGATGCTGTGTTTTCTTCTTGTAGACAAACGCTGCGTGATCTTAGACGTCTTCCCCTGTGCCCCTACACAGATTGGGTCTTCAATGACGTTCACTGCCATTGCAATACGCGTTTGGGAACTCTAAGATTATTAATAGACGATTTCATAAATTTTATGAATTATCGCGAATTTAATCCTGTCAGAGCATTGTACAATTTTGAGAAATGTTCCGTTTGCCGGGTTCTTATTGTTCCCCAACATCACCGAGGAAGATTTAGCAGAAAATCAGTGACGAGAACGAGAACAGTGTTGTAATGGAGTAATGTAGGAATAAAAGAATTGTAAAAAGAACAGTGAAAAGTGATTGACTTGGGAAAAGGGTAAACAGTATGAAAAATAATTGTTGTTGGGGAAAGCAGGAAAAAGTGCGAAAACAACATGAACTTAAATGTTGTCTTGTAAAGCGAGAAAACGGAGAAAATAAAAAACAAAACCAAAAACAAAAAGCAAAAGGGAGCTAGGAAAAAACGTTCAGTCCAACATGCGTTCAGTTCGCGGATTAATTACCTAAACAATACCAAGATGACGCTTAATCCCCTAAATGGAAAACAAGATGGTCACTTAATCACTTAATAGAAAGCAAGATTTTGACTTAATCCCTTAAAACCGAAACCATGCGCGGATAAATATAAAAATATAAAAAGAAAACTTAAAGCGGAAGCGAAAAACAAACATGAAAGCGTTAGAGAAAGAAATGTTCGAATGTAAAACCAAAACGTGCAGTCGTTCATTCAGTCAAACAAGATGGCTGGTTAATGAACGAAACAATACCAAGATGGCCGCTTTATCCATGAAAGGAAAAGCAAAAGGTCCCAAGTTGAAATAAACGTGAGTTGAAAGGACACACATGGCTTAAAACGTAGGAAAAAAAGGAAACGTGCAACGTTGCATGTGTCACCAAGTCTTTAGGGAAAACAAATTTCGTCATACAATCAGCCTAGCTCAGCAAAATCTACTTCGATTGACGTCAATGGTATACGCTAGGGTGAGTTTGTATGCACATTTAGCTCAAAGGTCGAAACCCTGCTCGCATATATTTGTGCCAAGTAAGTGATAAGACTTCATTCAGCCACATCAAAAAAAAAAAAAAAAAAAAAAAAAACCCC
>CALNXI010002631.1:32837-65948 GCA_942486025.1 Porites evermanni | reverse complement strand
GAGGGGGGGCTCCGAAAATTTTTAGACACCCGAAGTGGGGGCTCTGAAAAAATTGTTGCGCTAGGAGGGGGGGCTCCGAAAATTTATATACTTCAAAACCAACACATGACATCATCATACAGATCGGATGGTTTTCAACTCAACATCACGTGAACTGTGATGAAAACAAGAAAATCTTTGCGTGTTGTTTCCCTCTCCGCCTCTTCTCTCGTAGTCTACTGTCTGTAGTGCAATCTTAACGTTCTATATTTGCACGACTCAACCCAGTGCTACGAACAAAGGACAACGCTCGTCCAGCCGTAGTTCGTAGTCCGTAGTCTCCGTATCTTAAACTCCCTATTATTGGTCAGATCGTTCCAAACTAGGTGACGTCTCATTCTATTAGTCAGATCGTTCCACAGTGTGGAGCACTCTCTTTTGGCTTCTTATTATCTTAAAGAACGGGGTATACAGAGGAGTGCCCTTGTTACTACTCGTGGCTTCGGAGACTCGTGAAACGTTTCAACTGTACTGTTGAATTATCTGACTATCTGGCCTGGATCGATCTGACCATGACGCTATAACGTCTGTGACGAACGCCACAACTCTAAACAGTAACCTACCGTTGGCTGGATCTGAAACTCTGGTTGACATTACAGAGGTTGAAGAAGTCGTTGAATTTTCTGAAAAAAGGGAGAATAAAATAAAAAAAAAGGAACTAAACTAAACGCGAAAAGATTCTAACGGTTTGCGTAGAGCATTCCATATTTCTTTAAATTCTAAACAAAAAACGTTCAGCGTAATTTAAATTCTTTGGATTAGGACATTGAGTTTCTATTTGTTTGATTTTTTCTTGTAGTCACTTTGGAATACAGTGGAACCTCGATATAACGAAGGGCCAATGGACTACCAGAATTTGTTTGCCATACCGAGGTTTCGTTATATCGATGTTCTTTCACTATTACTGGGTAAAAAAACTCGGCGTTCAAGTTCGTTACATATACCGAGGACTTCTTTACATAGAGGCTCGTTATGTCGAGGTTCCACTGTAGATGGTAATTTAAAATTATAATATGCTTTCAATAAAAACTAGCCGAATAAAAAATCCCCACTATAACCGTTATTTTTGTCAAGTGCACCCATGCCAACGATGAAAATCAAACAACAAACTAACTAATAGAGAAACAGTATCACTCACCGTCGACTTTCAGGTGTATCACGTGCAACGTCGTATTAACAAAGTAATCGCGGCAAACACTCTTGAATTTAGCGTGAACTTCATAGGACCCTTCATCGTTTGACTTGGTCTCGTTAATACTTAGCAATAAACGCGATGCATTGTACTTGTAAAACCTTGACCGCTCGCAGAAGCCTCCGCCTGCATTGCAGTTTGCTCTTTCGGATTCTGCGTTCAATGTAAAAATTACTTCATTCCAATTTTTTGTCACGCGATAAAATCCAAAGCACTCGCTGGTATCATTTGGTCTACAGAAAGACATATCAGCCACTTCTCCAACATTGACGTTAACTTCTTGAACGTTATAGTAAGATACGTTGCACGAGTCACCTGTAAAAAAAAAAAACACAGTGATTATTAGGGTTTTACTTGTACACATGCAAATAGCGGCCGTTTCTCTCGTGCGCATCATAATTAATCGCTCCGTCCAAGCGAAACTCACTTTAACACACGTATATGAGCATCGACCCTACAAGAACGCTTTGAAAGAGTGAGAAATATCATTTTGTAGAGCACCTAACTAAAACTATTTCATTGTATTTGTTACTTTAAATTAAAGTGTTTGAGTCGAAAGCTTAGAACTCGTGCCGGGTACCATGCAATTTCTGTTAGGCACGTTTTAGTTACAAGTTGTTTAACTTCGATTTGGCTAAACTTAGCCTTCCTAGACTATGACAAAGCTCAGCCAGTCAAAATGCTAAAAGGAGAACACACTCACCCGTAAGATATAGTGTAAAGAAGTAAACCACAGCGAATGAAAAGGCTTCTAAAAATTTCATGGCTAGCTGTTACTAAACTTAGCGTGAAATAGGGTGTGACGATAATACCTCTTTTGTCAGGACCGTCAGCAAACCCACATCGCGTGCTCATTTTTGCGTGACTAGTTGAAACTTCCTATTTTTCCCGGAAAGTGATTACTGGAAGCCGGAAAAAACCCTCGTTCTCGAACGAAATATATACAAAGCAATTTGATTGAAGCGTAAACTGACCAAATTGTCTAGTAACAATTTCAATCTCTTACAAGATCTCTCACAAAAGTACAGAGTAAAAACCCGCGACTATTAACCTGCATTTTCCAATGTTAGCCTAATCAGGTCCTTACATACAGTGTAAATGGTAATTAGCATTTCTTGCGTAGGACCTGCTGAGTTGTGGTTAAGTTTAATTTCCTCATTTAGTAAATTTCCTTGTTCTTTTACACTAACAGCATAGGGTCACTTCACTATTAGTAGTATCCAAGAGCTGCTCAGTTCAACCACGTTACTCACATGTCTTGCATCTTGGCAAGACCAGAGGAGTATCACTTTTTGGTTGCCCGATAAAAGGGCGTTTCGAATATGTGCGCGAATAACAACCTGAAAAGCTCTAACGGCAAAGCTGCCGAGGACAAAACCTTGACACGTACATAGGTTACCGGACTAAGAAAGTGTTGCAAAAAAGACGAGCTGAAACGCGTACGTAACCACTTAACACACAAAAAAAAATCATCGAAGGACTGACCTACTTTTCTCAAAATCTGCACGGCTTTCGCCTAAAAAAAAAAAAAATTGGTAAGTCGAAATAATTATTAATAACCAGAAAATGAGCTTACTCTTTATATTATTATTATTATTATTATTATTATTATTATTATTAATATTTAAGGCAGGTCACTGCGCTCTTTTCAACCATTCGATTTTGTTCTTCGCTACAAATAAAAACGCTCATGTGACATTTGTTTTTTCCAAAGTAAACTATTTACGAATATGGAGTCACATTTGGCGTTTGAATTCAGTCTCGAGCGTGGACTGTGTAGAATAATCGGGTTCGAGATTCGCACTGGCAGTATTCAGAGGATACAACTGAACTTCTGATTGCTTTTTATTCCACTGACTCAAGACGAAAAACAATTCTTAAAGAGAATTCTAATTTATTTTGGCCTTCAAAGTGGCACTAGAAAACTCCCACCGGCACAACCTCACGAGTAAAGTGCCCAACTGATTCCAGTTTGAATGCATTTTCAGAAGCCACAGATGTTATACTTAAAGTAAGTGAAACATCCCCGATTCTGCTTTAGTCTGACGTCACAGTATGGGAAGACTATATGATGGGTGGATCCTTGTCTATTTTAACTGGATCCTCTACGTCAGAAATTAAAAGGATTTGTATGGGACTTCTATATGGGACGCTTATATGGAACTTCCATATGGGATAACTATATGGGACGCTTATATGGGACGACTATATGAGATGGGATTCTTATAGGATCCACCTATTTTTCAGTGGATCCTAATGTGCCAGAAATTAGAAGGATTTGTATGGGATTTTATGGTTGGTGGATCCTACTGCGCCAGTATCTTTATTATACCCCTACTAGTCACACTCTTTCATAATTGCACAGTTTCCCAAATTTGTCTAAACTTTTATTTAATATATAAACTTTGCAGCTTCTATTTTCATTTTTATCAGTCAATTTTATTGACCATGGTGGAGGACAATATTACTTAAATTTAGGTGCTAAGTGTTCGACTTAAGGCTTAGCCAAATGCATTAGCGTAAAGTCACTCAGTTTTGATTGCCAGTAAATTTGTCTGTCAAAAAGGGACATGAAGTATCTTTTAGCCTGAGAAAACAGCCGGCATTTCACGACGCCACCAATGGTTTCCCCTCGAAATGACGTCTGTCAGGAACCTAGATCTGGGGAGTGCTTTTGATTGGTTGAAAATTTGTTTCATATAAGCAAAAGCATTAACACTTAGATCCCAGTTAGTGACGCGTCATCAGTGTGGAATTTTTGCCCTCGAACCTTAGACCACATTTCGCGGGGAAAACCCAGTTGAAGTCGCGAAATTGATGTCACCTGTTTTATCAGGCTTGTATTTTTACGCTTTAATTTCTCAATTTGTTGAATTGAAAGAAATGTTTTCAGTGGGTTAAGGAGTATATAAGAATGCCATTCATGATGTCTCTAGTGGGAAGAACGATTTTCCATCCAAGAAGCAATTGAACCAAACTTCGGTCGCTCAGATGGTTCCTCGTGCCAGCATTGTAACATAAGCTTATAGCTAAAACAAAAATAAAGGAAAATAAAGGAATAAGAAAAGTAAGTTTAAAAAGCAAATCCAGTACGTGTTTCTTTATTAAGTGAACGAACTGGCCCTTGTAACTAACAATCCCGTCGGACAAATTAACTTAATTCCTAGCCATTAGTTTATAACTGGAAAGGACAGAGAAAGTTGGTAACTCCGGCTATAAGAAAAGCCGGGAAAACTATGATATCATATCGCAGCAAACTCTTACAAACTCCCAACCATTCAGTATATGTGATCTGTACTCTCCTAGAGAGGTATATGCCTTGTATAGGATGTATGCGTTCTTTTTTTGGGTGCTGACTACAGCATCTTTTGTGACATCTCTGAAGTAAGCATTCAATGATTACAAGATCAGCGCTAGCACAATAAATCGAGAGACAAATTAGGTCAATTTAGAGAGCACAATGAGTACAGCATATAGAATTTAGGGATAGGATGTAGAAACCACTGCGACAGATTCACGAAGCCTTCTCCTCATACAAGATATATCGGGATACGGTATCTCAAGAGGCTGTTGTTAAGGAGCAATATGAATATTTAGGATACGTCCGGCCAGGAGTTCTTCGAATATATCACCCTCTTGCGAGAAATACTCACAGTTCTGAAGTAAAAGCTGATTTTCTTTGCATCCGTAGACCACTCGCGACAAAGCTATAGACCTCTTCCCCGCTCATTCCGTCGTAAGGTTTTCCTCCTATAAATATAAATGCAGTATAAAAGTGGGTGTGCATTATTTAGTAATTATTCAATAAAGCTGAGTAGGATGTGAAGAATTATGCAGTGCAAAGGTGCGACTGGCCTGTCTACAGATCCTCTTTGTTTTTCTTTCTAGATCATCGAGCGCGCGTATGAAAATAAAACCCGCAGTGGATTTATTGACCGCCAACGCAAGGGGGCTTCGCTCGCGCACTCGCAAAGGCTAGAGGCTCGTATATAAGTGTTCAGCGGTTCCAATGACTATCGAATTAGAATTAGTAGCCTTAGGTTTTTTCTATTACCAGAGAGAATCCCTTTGGAGCAAAAATGAGAACTTACCGATGACGAGCGAATTGAACCGACCAATTGAGTCCTTCTCAGGGATACAAACTAATGCCTCATTGGTGGGAGACGCGCGCGAGTGTTGTCACCCTTGTTACACAGTACAGGCCGCCGAGCCATCTTGCTAGAAATGTGACCACATGTCAGCACTTTGCTAGATCAAGATTAACTGCTAGCGGGAATCGACGCTACAAGCGTCTTATATATCTGATGTCTGACCCTGAATCAGTTTCGCAGTACAACTCAATCGTACGCTTGGTGTCGTTTATTCATGAGGTTCTGCTGTTCTACTTACCGAGGGTGAAAATTTCATACAGGACAATCCCGTAGCTCCATCTAAAATCAGACGATTTCAGTTTTCATTAGTCTGTTTTGGTTATTTTTGTGTTTTTGTCTACTCTACCACACAGTCTAAACAGTTTCGTTATCTTGATGTACCCTTTATTCGAGTAAATTAGACCGCCTAGCAATACACCCTTATTTAAGCCCGGCTTTAGATGGGATCTTAAAGACATGGCACATTACTTTCATTACATTCATGCTCCTCCAATACTTCGCGGCGCCTATTTCGCAGAGGCAAAGTTAGTGAAAGAAAACATGCACAGATTTAAACCTTTAACACAAAACGCGATACTTATAATTTAGTCATATTTTTTCGTAACCATGCAATCATCGGCTTTGACTCCAGCGAGCGTTTCGATGATATCGCTCACTAATCAAACGACTACAGCAACAAATCTTAAATAGTCTACAAGTAGACGATGTGTAAACCATAACTAAAACATTCTTTCAAGATACTGAAAGATCCGCTTGACGGGGGATACGAATTCCGCGCTGCGTTCTTGTGAACAACAGCTTAAGCATTCTGGAGAAAAGTATTGATTTGAGAAACAGCTTATGTATGCATGTCAAATGCATGCCGAACGGTTATATTTTCGTTCTATACTTACACATCACTTTCGGTAGTATAAACTTGATTTATTAGTGACTCAACTGCCATCCATTTTACAGGCATCAGACCCTGTCAATAAAGCGCAGAACCTTGAATTCAGGAATCGTTTGGGGGTAGTGTCTGTTGCGAAATATAATTGACAGCTGTGAATCACAGCGCAGTTAAGGTACGGCTTACGATGTGCGCTTGGCTATCAAACAGGCAGTCTTAAATCAATCGTATCCGGCAGGAAATTTATTTTCGATTTAGCATAAAGGACAATGGTCTTTGTAATATACACGTACTTACATTGGATCTTCTAACGTAGATTTCCTCTCGGCCCAGGTCCCTTGCCATGCCAAAGTCGGTAATCTTACAGCGCAGCCCTTCACCAACTAAGATGTTTCGAGCTGCCAGATCTCTGTGGATAAGCTACGACCAGAACTAATAATGTATTTAATCATTACATAAAAAAGTTTGCATACAAATTTTCTTATGACGCAAGCATTGTGCTTTTCCTTATGTTTGCGTCATCTAAGCTTAAAATTGCGGGCAAAAGGTCGTAATCACGAGCCATAACAAACTGTGTAACGAAACATATTTTCATTCGCTAATGCCTGGGCTTTTGTTTGCGTTGTTTCGTTGTGCGTTTAAACGGAGTTGACGAAAATCACTCGCCACGAAAATCCCTCTTGCCTGCAAAGATGGATTGATTGTTTTAAATCTTTAACGCTAGCTCAAGTAGAGCCCAAACTGTACTCCATAGTTCCTTCTTCGCTGAACTATATACTTGCCAGCGTTTTTATTGGGCGCACGAGTACCTAATTTTTTTGGGTACCCGCATCGATGCACTGAGCCTACGCCTCGCAAGGCATGCGCTGTAACTAACTTCTCTAGCTTCGTCAAGACAAATTTAATGCTTTTGCTTAGCGTTCCGGTAATCTTTCTAGTCTCTACACAAGCAATCCATATCTATATCTCTGGAAACAGCGAAAAGTCAAAGCATTCATAGAGATCAGCAAACCTGGTGCGCCGAAATAAATTCCATTCCACGGGCGATATCAGCTGAGAATTGGTAAAGTTGTCGTTGTGGTATCTTTGATGGCACTTCCTTACTTTTTAAATCATAGAAATCATCATTTTCTCCATTGCTTTTTCTCAGATATCCAAGAAGATCGCCATGAGGAACAAATTCCAGTATAACAAGGGGTGGTCCTTTTAAAAAAAAAGTGGGAAGAAACTTATGCCTCGTCCACACGTATCCGAATTTTTTGGAATTCGCAACTTTTTCTTTGAGGATTCGGCTTCCGTCCACATGTATCCGGTGAATCCACCATACAAATCCGCATCTTTTTTAATCCGCTGTCCAAAGTGGAAATGTTTTAATACGCTATAAATCCGGAATCGTGTGGACGCTAAATCCGGATATTTTTTATCCGGTGACGTAACAAAATCGAGCCCAGTTCTTTACCGTGAATACAGTAGAACCTCTATTCAGCGGACACCCTCAGGACCAAGGCAAGTGTTCCCTGAATAGAGGTTGAGCTGGGGTTTGTTAATAATTAACCAAAAAATAAAATATATTTCTTTTATTCGGCCTTGGAATCTGCTGAAGTCATTATTTCAAGTAGCTACATAATAATAATAATAATAATAATAATAATAATAATAATAATAATAATAATAATAATAATAATAATTATAAAATCATGATTAACTTATTTCTACATTGTTGTGTGTTGAATTCCTACAAATGCAGTACACCGATTTTAAGTGAGATAGTTCATGTTACTTTGAAATCTGTAGCCGTTGTGACCAGTGGACTCTTAAATGTATGCGATTTTTGTGGTCAATCACTCTAGTTTGAACACTAAGGTGTCCCTTGAATGAAGGTTAAACCCGAGTTTCGGAACCCAGAAAACGTGTCCCTTTTTTTCTGAAAAGAGGTGACCCTTCAATTAATAGAGGTAACAAATGCAAAGATCATGTGAACGTTTTTCCCGGACCAGAGTTTGTGTCTCCTGAATAGAGGTGTCCCAAAGGAGAGGTTCCACTGTATTCAAGATGGTTCCGAGCGCACTGTTGTCGCCTCTGGCTTCTTGGACTTCAGTTTACAGTCTTATAACGTGTATGCCGTTAAATCTAGCTATTATAACGATGTCAAACGGCTACCCGACATTCTGAGGCTTCTTTCCATGTCGGACCAAAGTTAAACGAGCAAAGTAGTGCTTGAGGGACAATTTTGTCAGCGATACAGTTATTGAAGAAGAATGACGAAAAAACTTCCCATGAGCCAAACATAGCGCTAGCTTTGCAAATTAGCTGGGTGACGTCGACTGAGAGTGAATCCGGATACGTGTGGCCGGGCAAACTCGATTATGCTACGTGTGGACGTGGAGATCTTTGAATCCGCAAAGCTAGGATGATTTGCGGATTCAAAAATATCCGGATAAGTGTGGAAGGGGCCTTAATCAAGAGCAAAACTGCAATTACTATCTCTGAGATAGCCGCAAGCTTACACATGTAGATAGCAAATTGCTACCTACATGACATGTTCAGAATTCTTATCAATTAGGCTAGCATTTATTATCATATTTCAATTTCTTTGTAAGATGTACAGTCGACTCCCGATAACTCGAACCTTCCACGGAAATTGGAAAAAGTTCGAGTTATCCCGAGTTTAAGTTATCGGGAGCTCGAAGAAAATAGCAACTTTTTTTTTCTAATTATCTGTTTAACTTAACAATCCTATCGAAAGCATTCTAAGCTAAAAATTCTTTACCAATAGTTTAAAAAAAGTACGTTTGAGCGTGCAATAATGTTTGAAACCCGAGAAAGAAAAATTCTCTTCAATCAGAAGTCCCGTTCTGGTCATGAAATCTAGTTGCTGCGGAGCGACCGTAGGGAGCGAGCAGCAACATAATCAGGATTTAAGGAAAATATATAAGGTGAGACGAATTCTCGAATTCATCTCTTTTTACCACAATGCATTGCATTTAACCAGAGTGCACCGCGCCACTTTTTACCAGAATGCATTGCACCACGAAAAATTTTAATAAAAACACGAGGAAGTTCGAGTTCCTGTTAAGACTCAGAGTTTTCTTTGTGACAAAGCAGTAGAGATCTTACCAAATTTAAGACACGCGAGAGTCTTTCAGATGAGTACGATGGTTAACTTGGGGATTGGATTTCAAGAGCCTTTGACTCGTCCAGGCGTTAAACTTGACGAGAAGATGAGCATTTGCTCTTCGACTCCGCAGCACGGGGGATACTTGCTAGAAGATGATGTGAAAGTGAGACAATGTCATGCCATGCTATTCTTAGGAATCTGTATGAGCCGAAAATGCATGTGATTTTGACCATTAGCTTCAAAATAACAGCGGAAATCGAGATAACAAAACATATGTTTTGCGTCCTACTTTGCAGACGAGGACGTGTATCGGCGTTTTGTAAAGCATAATTGTGTTCTTTCATTTATTCATTGCCATGGAATGCGTTTACATTGTTTTTTTTGTCTTTTTACTGTTAATAGCTCGGTTAATGCGGCTCGAGTCCTACTCAGAGCCTTTTCTTTTTTTCCTTCTTTCTTTCTTTCTTTTTTTGTGTTGTTGTTTTCTATACATATATATGCCTAAGTAACTGTTATTTAATAAAGTGCAATAAACAGCAAGAAAAGTATTCCAGAGAAAAATAGTACACCGTATATTAAAATTAATATGTGGATAAACAATCCGAATTTTTGTCATTTCGTACAGTTTACTGTGCGAAACCAGAGTTGAAAACCATTTGATCGTTTTCTGAACAACCTTCCCACGAGTTCTTTCTATATACTGATAGTAACTAGGGTATCTAAAAGATAGTAATGCTGCGGCACATTCTGTTGATACTGGTATTAGTTAGGCAGTGAGACTTAAAAGAATCAAAAATGACATTGAATGTCCTATTTACATGTTGGAAAGTACTAGAATAATTACTATCAGTCTATAGAAAGAACTCGTGGGAACATTGTTTAGAAAATGATCAAGTGGTTATCAACTCTGGTTTTCCCACAGTAAATTGTAGGAAATAATAGAAATTCAGATCGTTTATCCATATATTTAATATACGGTGCACGATATTTTCTCTGGAAACACAATACTTTTCTTGCTGTTTGTTGCACTTTATTAAGTAACAGTTATTTAGCTATATATTTATAGAAAACAACAACACAAAAAACGGGAAAAAAAGGAAAGAAGGAATAAATAACTCAGTAGGATTCGAACCCGGCACCTTCGACTCGACGAGGCTACACTTAACCACTACACCACAGAGACTGATTACGTAGTTTGAAGGAAAAGTCTTTCATTTTATTCCTTTTCCATGAAACTTCCACCGGCAAGATGATCGCCAGCCGCATTAACCGAGCTATTAACAGTGAAAAAACAATGTAAACGCATATTCCATGGCAATAAATGAATGAAAGAACATAATTATGCTTTTCAAAACGCCGATACACGTCCTCGTGTGCAAAGTAGGACACAAAACATGTTTTGTTATCTCGATTTCCGCTGTTATTTTGAAGCGAATGGTCAAAATCACATCCATTTTCGGCTCATACAGTTTCTTAAGAATAGCATTGCATGACATTTTCTCACTTTCACATCACCTTCTAGCAAACTGGAATTTGTATATCCCCCGTGTTGCGGAGTCGAAGAGCAAAAAAGGCTTGAGTCAAAAAAGGCCCCTGAATTGAAATCCAATCCCCAAGTTAACCATCGTACTCATCTGGAAGACTCCTGCATGTCTTAAAATTTGGTAAGACCTCTAACCTTGCTGTAGAAAGTTTGCCACAAAGAAAACTCTAAGTCTGAGCAGCGAACGATGCACTCTCTCACCCACCGAACTTCCCCGTGTTTTTATTTGAGTTGTTCATGGCGCAATGCACTCTGGTTAAATGCAATGCATTGTGGTAAAAAGTGATGAATTCGAGAATTCGTCGCCCCTTATATATTTCCTTTAAATCCTGATTATGTTGCTGCTCGCTCCCTTCGGTCACTCCGCAGCAATTATTACATTCCAACATATAAATTATAGGACATTCTTGTTCATGTCATTTTCTTTTAAGTCTCACGCAAGCAGATAGATCACTGCCTAACTAATGTACATGTCAGTATCAACAGAATGGGCCGCAGCATTAATATCTTTTAGATACCCTGGTATATATTTCATTCTATTCACCTTTGCTAAACGATTTAAATCTTGCAGCGGAAGAGGTTACATGAATATTGCTCCTTAACAGCGCTGAACTTAGAGGAAGTGATCATACCTTTTACAACAGAATAACTACTTTTCAGTGTTAACTTTATCTTTTTTTAAGCATGAACTTACTGAACTCCATCTTTTCCCGACATCGCACCACATCTTTGGTCACACAGCCCAGCAATCGTATGACGTTAGGATGAGGTTTAAGCTTCTTCAACAAGTCCAGTTCAGACAAAAGGTCCTTGAGATCGGACTTGGAAGATTTTTCTACAATCGAAATATAACTTTCATTTGTGTGAAATGGTTTGTGGGCTTGTTTGGCCCATGACTGTCCACTCTTGTCAACTGCTCGGAAGAGAAATTAGAAAGGTGAGCAGGTTTTCTAGAATAACTAATAAAATAATTGGCAAAATTTATTTTTCTTTTTGCTCTAGTATTATTTTGTACCCCGCTATGGCTAGATTTTTCTCCAATGGTGTGCCTTGTAAGGGTATTAAAATCAGAGAAATTTGAAAACAAAGTTGACATTCCGCGACGACACCATCACCATTTTCCCCTTTTCATGAAATGACATCCGAGGAACGAGCGCAGAATTCCATACTGACGACACGTGCCTCTGATTGGACGAAGTAAATTTTGAACCAATCAGAAGCACTATCCTGATGTCGTGTCATCAAAATGGAATTTCTTCGCTCCTTCCTCAGACTTTTTCGGCTGTTTTCTCAGGCTAAGAAATTGAGGGTAGCATTTACAAGGATTGAAGTGAAAAACTCATTCTATTATTCTAATGGTAGGGAAATTTAGCGTCTCAGCTTAGAATATTGAAGTTTCCAGTTTGATGTATCCAATTTAAGTTGGACTAACCTTGGTATCTGTTTTGTTTTTTGGTATTTTTTTTTTTGGAATCCCATCTATAAGCTGCAGGTACTAACCGGTGCTCGAAAATGTGTAGATTAGCCAGTGACGGGGGTCTCACCTCACCTTTAAGCATTTTAACGGCCACCACGGACCAGCTTTTGGTACCATTCATTTCCCACGCCGCACCCTTCCACACTTGGCCAAACGACCCACCACCGATTCTTTCAAATAATGTCAAATGATTGCATGAAACCTCCCAGTTGGTGTTAGAAAACACTGGCGTGTATGGGGATTCAACTTTGCTATGCGGCTTCATGGTAGAGCCAGTTTTCCCCACTGTGTTCTGGTAGAAAGACTTTAGACATTGATCATTCTGATAGCCGGTGGCTCCGTGAAAAGCTATCGTCCGAGGGCTGGTACAATTTGATCGCTCAGCCATTCTAGTTCGTGTATCTGTACATCGCGTATTCAACGGTGGCAGAGTTAATGATGAATCCTTATGTTGGAAGCTTTCAGTGACAATTTTACCCATAATCTTCAACCTTGGTTTTGGCCGAGGCCTAGATTGGAAGGTATGGGCTTTTCTATCGCAAGTGCAGCGACTGGTTTGAGCCCTCACTTGCAAATTTTCACTGTCCACTGGTTGAAGGTAATTCTCAGAATTTGAATTTTGATGGCATACACCAGTTTCAAATTGATTTCTCCGAAAGGTTTCTGACTCCCTGACTGCTCTCGTTTCCTGATTGATCTCTTGAATGCTTCCGTCCATTACTGCACCTGTTCTCTTACTAGTTTCCATGACAACTTGGTTGTCCCCTTCAGAATTAGCAGGGTTGATATACCCAGTAATAGGAGCCTGACTATCCCTTATTGCTTTGATAACACTGCGATTTTCAGTTGTTTTCACAGCACTGGACTCCTGATTTAAAGTAACTGCTCGAGTGAGATAGTTCGCTTCTGGATGGAATGATGTCAGTGCAAAAACTCTGCCAGCGCTCCTCTGTTCACAGTTCTCTCCAACTTGACTTAGTGTCACTGTTGCTGACAATTGTTCTGAAGCCCTGTTCGATTCTGAGGTACCCACTGGCAATTCTGATGACGTCACCGAGTGTCTTTTATTCATACCATCTCCTTGAAACTGCAATAAATAAGTACAGTCAAACCCCGTTAATACGGACACTGAGGGAGCTATATAGAAAGTGTCCGCATTAAGCGTGTTGAAGTTAGAGAAAATATAGGAGCTTCTTTCCCAAGGGCAAAGCAAACTGACCGTAATAATGAGGTGTCCGTAAAACTGTCCGTAATAATGAGGTGTCCGTAAAGCGGGTTTTGACTGTTGTTTATCCCTATTTTAATCCCTATGTTCATAAAAATATTTATGAAAGCAAACCGATGAGACTGAGGGAATAAAGGTGGGCCCTAATAAACTGAAACATGATCATCTTATCATTTTTCCCGATCTAAAAGTAGTAAATTAAAAAAAGAGGGCGTAAACCATTCAGTGTTGGCAGTGGTAGAGGGTGGAAACTAAAACGACCCCGAATTTTTTAAGGGCAGGACTGGCTAACCCTCTCGCGAAAAACCTTCTGAATACATTAATACTGAAACGCTGCTAAGCAATCTCTACAAAATTAACGGCGTTTTTAAAATACTTTTATCTAAAAGAAGAAAGTGACGTAAGAAATGAAAAAAGGGATCTCACCAAATCAGAGGATCCATTCTCCTGTGATGTAAAGTACAATCTTGTTATTCTGAAAAAAATAAGTGAGGTATTTTTTCTTGCGGCATAAAACAGATAGTATAGGTTACAATTTTTCACTTTCGAGTATTCGTTTCCAAGTCATCTATTTACGATTGATAGGGCCCTCAGCTTGGCTGAAAATGACCGAATAACCGGGAAAGAGTTTTGCATTCTAAGTGGCGCTTTAAAGTTTGTATCTGTTCGGTCCAGTCCTAGGGCAACGTCAATCTTTTCGAAATTACAGTGGCTTTAGTATTATTTTCCCAGAACTTTAGATTCAATTCCAAGTTTCACAAAGCTTAAAATATTACTGATTCCTTTAATACTCTATAAAATTTCCAATCCTAAAGTATTAGGTTTCCCTTTTTTTCGAAATATAGCTAGACCTAGGGAGTGAAATGAAAAATTGGACTTCAGAAAATCGTAGCGAATTTCTCTCTGATAAGCCTCGAGAATTGATCATGAATGGAACTGTCATCTAGAAATTCAAGCCGTCCACCATGCCAATTACGGAAAAGTTTAAGCAATCTGGGCTGAGTTGCTCAAAGCATGGTTAGCTTTAACCATTGGTTAAGCAGTATCAAAACCAATACGTTGTCAAGGTATTAAACCCTGGTTAATGCTAACCATGCTTCGAGCAACTGGGCCCTGATTTAATTCGCTTCTTCGAACAGATATTTTACAGAAAGTAGTCTTTAATTGGGTTCCCCTGTTACAATTTTGCCAATTAAAAGCAACTTGTCACTGCTCTGCGTTTTTTTTAAGTTAGTATTTCAAGATTTCTTAGTGCACCTATGGGAATAAAGACGTTGTATTAACACTACTGAAATGACGATAGCAAAATTACGTTTTTAGATCGCGGTGCTTTGAAAAAGTGAAAAAGCCCATGAATGCATGGTAATGCGCTCGCTCACAGCTGACTCAGTAGATAAATAACGCTTTTTCCAAATCTCCCAGTAGACACACACACGTTGAAGTCTGTGGACTGTCACTTCCTCCTTTTCTAAGCAAAAATTAATATCAAAATTTTTCTGTTTCTGTTCAAGTAAAATCTATTTTTTAAATGAATTGAATAGACAACCCCACGATGAAAGACGAATGACGGATAAACGTTTTCTTCAAAATATAAAATACATACGCTCTGATTTCTTGATGACCTGTTAAATTCGAAAAGAAAGAATCAATGTTAGAATCTATGTTCAAAATGTCCTTGTTTGTGTACGTGGAGATATCTACGTCCCACATATACGTAATTACATTTCATCAAGCCTGTTCGCTAGCAATGTAGCTGTTTCGCCCCATGTAAGGTCTGTAAGGTATCTTTCGCCCCATTTTAGGTATTCATAGCCAGTATATAGACAGTCTAGGATTGTGGTTCCACGCTGTGAATTCCCGATTTCTTGTCACTGGAACCTGGATTCGGGATTCTTGTATCAGGACAGAGATTACTATGGACATCATGCAATAAATGAGTTATTTTTTGAAAGAACAATTATGACATGAACTGTAAAAATTTAGTTAACTTACGTTGTTCTTTTTCCTTTCTACAAACAGATTTCCTGCATAAACAGTAGATTCCTCCTAGAAGCAAGGAAGATAAGGCAATGGGAATCATAATGCTTACGAGGGTGACATTATAATTCCTCTCCTCATCTTTCTTGTTAGCCCTGTCCGTTGGTGACATCCCTGTTGCAACCTCTGTTAGAGAAAAAAACAGACGATATCAAAACGACTTCTCCCGTCTAGGAAAAGTAAACCAAACTATACTGGTAATGTAAAGCAGTATTGGTCACAACTCGTAGCTAGAGTTAATTAAACATTGAGGTGAAGGCCGGCAACGCAACTAAGCGGAGGTTGGCCGTATAGCATACTGTTCCAGAAAAACTCCAGTTTATTCTAAAAGAAACACCTTTATAGAAGCTTGTATAGTAATAGCTTTCACCCATGAAGAGACAGCTCTTAAATGTAAATTAGTACTGAACAAAACTACAATATTGTTACGAACGAGTTCTCCCCAAAAGTTTTTAATGAGGTTTCCGAACTACACGAACAATATGCCATAAACGTTGGCGCAAACTTAATAACCCAAATAGGTCGTAAGTTCCCTGTAATTGAAACGTTACATAACGGGTCTTTGATCAGTGGTCACCTTCTATGTCAGAGTGTACACGTATTTCCCTTTATTGTTCAGCTGGGCAAAGTAACACTTGGTAGCCGCTAACAGAGATGACGACAACAGGGGAACTCCAGCCGGGATGGCCAAAAGGGGGAGTGCCTGGTCGTTTGATGGAGGTGGCGCTTGGTTCAATTTACAATTATTTGATACAATTGTATTTTTGGTGGTCCTCTTAATATTCAACTTTATTTAGGCCACAGCCATTTCAAACGGCATACATTTCTTTCCGCAGCAACTTGCAATGTTGTTTGGTAATCCTAGAATCCTATGCATTTTTAAAATAGGTCTCCGATTAATGGTAAATTATTCATGTCATAGAGCAAGCAAATTTTTCCGAATATTTTTCTTAGTTCCTGTAACTCATGAACTTATCGTACTTGTGTGAAGCGACTTCGCTGTTGTCTTGGTTCTCCGATTGGTTCCATCCGCAAAATTTGTAGAAATTATCATTGTTTTGCTACTTTCTAATTCACTTTCGCCCCATTCGTTCCAAGCTGTTACTGCGAACATGTAACGTTTATAGGCAGCCAGTTCTATGTGGTACATAAAACCGGAAACATTTCTTCGTAACCAGGATTCCTTGCGAGACATATCCTTGTCTGCCACCTTTGTCATGTGCAACACTCGGTGCCAAGCTGTATAGGTCGTCACCAAGCGTCCCTCACTGTAAACCGCTGACCACCGAAGAGTCCAACTAGAATTCACGACTTTTGTGTTTGTGTTAAGAATCGTCGGGCTTGCAGGGAGAACTTAAGATGAGAGAAGAAAATGTTATGATGTAGGAATACCTATTTTAAGGGACCACTCTTACAATATATCAGAACAAAACCATAGGTGTATTTGCAACCATGAAAACATAACTAATCATCTTTGTGGAGAGGAATTTTTTTTCGATTAAAAATGAAAATATTAAGGCTTGGTTTTTCAAGTGGTGTAATTGTTTTCCGAACAACTTGTTGTTAATTCTACTAGAAATTAGTACTCACTCATAATTTTACCATCGTAAAGATTCCCATCCGTTAAGATCTTAACTGCATGATAGCATGATTTTAAAATCCCAGCTGACAAGCGACATTCTCCATGTTTAGCATTCACATTAAGCATTTGGCGATCAGTGCTTCAAAATTCCATTGGAAGATTGTTAATCGTGATCTTAAGACGGTTTTTCTTTGTCGCACCACCGAATTCTGCTGGAAAAGCTCATTGATTTTATCAATTACAGAGAGGAAATCGAGTCTCTTTCCATTCAGTAATTGCTTTGCTTAGGTTATCCAGAACTATATTATGAAAAAAGCCGTTTATATGCCGATCGCTATTCATTATGACAGGATTTTTCAGTCTCACAGCTTTATTAGGCTAACTACTAACTTCTGAGAAAAACAGTTCTCCTGTCTTCTCCGGCTTCATTTTGGGTGACACAAGTGTACTCGCCCCAGTCTTCTTGAGTTATATTAAATAGCCTGATCACCACGGTGGAAGTACCGTTACCATGGTTGCTGACGACATTTCGTCCTCTGTGCCACGTGACATTGAGAAGAGATAACCCGCTGGCTATACAACTAAGGTTTACATTTTGTCCCGTTCTAAGGATCGGTGGTGTAGTGATGTCGGTGATTCGTGGCAAATCTGGAATGGGTAGAAACAAATTCATGGCAAGAAAATGGATCAACTTTCAACTTTTTACCTCTAGAATCATACTCATAGTTAAACCGCTGATTTTCGCTGTCACCTGGGGCACTTTCCATTCAGCCAAAAATTCCGGAAATTTTCGTTAGAAATGGCAAAATAAGACGGACCCATTTTGGTTCGGTCCGACCGGAATATTTAGGACCACCTTTGAAAGTGGTCAAATTTGACCTTTCCGGTCACTAATATTTCAGGCAGTCGGTCGGAATGAAATGTTTCTTTTCATTTGACATACTTGTTGTCCCAAGAACTGCTCTTCTGCATCCTGCTTATAATTGCAATAACCGAACGCGCGGTGGCTTGGGTCGGGTCTGTGCAACCGGAATGTATCGTTCCATTGCGCATGTCGAGTTTCCGAATTTTAAACACGAATTTTTGTTGAATGGAAAGTGACCCCTGATCTAAAGGATATTTCCCTTTAAACAGAAAGCTCAAGTTACACTTTAATCTAATGTATCGAAGACTTTTTCAAAGACGTTCGCAGCTGTATTAAGAAATCATGGCGCCCAGATGGATGTCCTCTTTCTCGAGCTTCGGTTACATTTTTCTTGCTCAGCTTCGCTAGACATTAGCATCACGACTTATAGAAATGTCAACATTTACTGCTTTAGAAATGTGGCCTAATCAAAGCTATTCCGAATCCCATTAACCGCTAACAATGTTAGAAAATATAGGATGGACCAAAGGTGGGATGGACTCTTAACCGCGTAAAATAATTAAAACAACAGTACACAAAGCGTTAGCGACAGCCAGACCTTCTGTGTTGTAGGTACATTTATAATCAATAAAATGCAAATAGTTGTATGCTATATGGAACTTCTCTGGGTCAATTCAGCTTTCAAATTATCTCATTATGCTCACGCATTTCCAATGAAACCGCACTGTGGTAGTCTCCACGTTAAGAGAAAGAGAGAAAAGTTAGTGAAGGATTTTCATGAAGCCATATTAAAACAATGAACGAGCAACCAAGCTAAACGAATGTGATGCCTCATATAATGATGCAATTGTGTGAGGTAAGCAGGGTGGGAAGACATGCTTAACTGGGCGTCGCCACCAAATGGGAAGGTATACGTACGAATAAATGTGGGAACTATAATAAAGACTCCAAAAGAATTTTCTTATAGCTTAGTTTTAAACCGTTCCTTTAATTTATCCCAATTGCAAAATCGTCGGGACAGAACCGAAATTCGAGGAATTCAAGTAGTTGATACTAAGAGAGTCGACATAAAAAGCATGGTATCATGAATTCATCGCTCATATTTCAATTCATTTTTATTTTAGTTAGATCATGGGGGAAATTAACAATGATGAAAAACATATAAATAGCCACATGCTTCTACCTACGTTTTGCCTCAACTAGAAGCTGGACTACATCTTTCAATGGATTGTCCGCGAGTCCAAACTCAACTTGAATACCAAAATCCACATTTCCGTCGGCCGGCTGGACATTATATAAAACAAAAACTGCCAGGGAAGATGTCAAATTTCCATCCCAACTCACCGCTGTCTCATAGCCTGCTCTTACGCTTATAACTCCTTTTGAATCGACTGCTATAAGCTTTGGATGCAAGTAACCAGGACTTTTCCAGTAACCAAAGACGACCTCAAAGAGAGTTAGATGTGCAGGCTTATAGTACTGCCAAACCAGTGAAACGTTGTCTCCAATAAAGACCTTGGTCGGCTTATCTGGAGTAGAAATTATTCTCTGTCGATCTCCTGTTGGTAAAATACCATAGATTAATTCTTGATTGATTCTGATTCGTATTGATCACAAGGTACATCCATTTTCTGGTAGCTTAACGGATGTGTGACAGCTGGCGCGCACGAACCAAGGGGCCCCAGTGACACAGGACTCTCCGTTTCAGAGGCATGAACCACCTTGAAGTATAAATACTCGAACTCGTTCAACTTGACTAGATTTCTGGTTCGCTCAAAAGAAGCAAAGTGGTTTTAAACACTGAAAAAATATGGTTGAAGCGCAAGCTAAACTCCAAATAAAGCTATCGAAAGATGGCAAGCAAAATTAGGAAAAACTGTTTGAATGCAGGGGTCCACGCAACGCGTAAATATAACTGACCGGTTCCTCTTGCCAGATCTCTAATTAAAGAGAGGCTGTAGCCAGACGTCACTTAAAGTATAAAATAAAACAAAACTGATATGCAGGGATGGCACTACGGCAAAGGGCTGATTTATTATAGGCCAATATTTCGGCTGACAAAATTTAATAGCCTTTCTCAGGGCCAGAGCTTTACTGAGAGAAAATATTTTTTTAACGGCTCCTAAAATTTGAATTTAAAATAAATATAAGTGGTTAATAATAAACTACAATTATTGCCCCTGCAGGGATTTCGCCCAGAAGACGAAATCCCGAGGAGGCACTCTAGTAACTCGAGAGTATATATAGGGAAGTACTTACAGTTGAAATATACAGTCATTATGCCAGAAAAAATCTCGATTTGCTTAAACAGGGGCCGCGAGGAATCGGTAGATAATGATGACGTTTCTATTGTTTGCGCCCGCAAGTACGAAATGTCGAGAAATGGTTAGGATGACGTAAAGACAAAAAATCCCGAAGGGACCGCGCTTACTTAGATTTTGTGACATTTATTCATTTTGCGTTACGTGTTATCAGTGACATGCTGTGGAGCCGTTGTTTTTAAAGTTATGGACCAAAAGACACTCGTTAAGCGCAGATGAATTTAGAAGGTTCGTATAACTGTGTATATAAACACTTGGAGAGTTTGCCAGACACGAGTTCACAAATCTTTGATTGGAAAACTTGCCAGACACTCTTTCTCTCTCTTTGACCGGAATAAGACTCAGCCCCAAACAAGCAAGACGGGTGAACAACGGCTAGCTTATCACTAGCAGAACGATGGACGATTACAGAAATTCGCAGACAATCAAATTCTGTGCTGACTTAGTCCCTGCTCACAGACGCCCTTCCGCTATAATGTTTAAAATACTGACTAGAATGCGAGAGCGTGAATTGATCAAACGTCCTTTTAATTTCTAAGGCTTTCTTTCCGGCAAATAAAATGAACTGAATGTAAAAAGTGAAAGAGAAATAGCGAAAAATTCAACTTCTAATTAAACCTTTTCTTATGGTTTGGAATAAACTATTCTCGAAACTGAGAATGTTTTTATCAAAGTTGTGTAGTCCAACTGAGACTTGCGTTTCCTGTATTTATCTCACCTATTTGTATCGAAGACTTTTTCAAAGACGTTCGCAGCTGTATTAAGAAATCATGGCGCCCAGATGGATGTCCTCTTTCTCGAGCTTCGGTTACATTTTTCTTGCTCAGCTTCGCTAGACATTAGCATCACGACTTATAGAAATGTCAACATTTACTGCTTTAGAAATGTGGCCTAATCAAAGCTATTCCGAATCCCATTAACCGCTAACAATGTTAGAAAATATAGGATGGACCAAAGGTGGGATGGACTCTTAACCGCGTAAAATAATTAAAACAACAGTACACAAAGCGTTAGCGACAGCCAGACCTTCTGTGTTGTAGGTACATTTATAATCAATAAAATGCAAATAGTTGTATGCTATATGGAACTTCTCTGGGTCAATTCAGCTTTCAAATTATCTCATTATGCTCACGCATTTCCAATGAAACCGCACTGTGGTAGTCTCCACGTTAAGAGAAAGAGAGAAAAGTTAGTGAAGGATTTTCATGAAGCCATATTAAAACAATGAACGAGCAACCAAGCTAAACGAATGTGATGCCTCATATAATGATGCAATTGTGTGAGGTAAGCAGGGTGGGAAGACATGCTTAACTGGGCGTCGCCACCAAATGGGAAGGTATACGTACGAATAAATGTGGGAACTATAATAAAGACTCCAAAAGAATTTTCTTATAGCTTAGTTTTAAACCGTTCCTTTAATTTATCCCAATTGCAAAATCGTCGGGACAGAACCGAAATTCGAGGAATTCAAGTAGTTGATACTAAGAGAGTCGACATAAAAAGCATGGTATCATGAATTCATCGCTCATATTTTAATTCATTTTTATTTTAGTTAGATCATGGGGGAAATTAACAATGATGAAAAACATATAAATAGCCACATGCTTCTACCTACGTTTTGCCTCAACTAGAAGCTGGACTACATCTTTCAATGGATTGTCCGCGAGTCCAAACTCAACTTGAATACCAAAATCCACATTTCCGTCGGCCGGCTGGACATTATATAAAACAAAAACTGCCAGGGAAGATGTCAAATTTCCATCCCAACTCACC
This sequence comes from Porites evermanni, assembly GCA_942486025.1. Taxonomy (NCBI): domain Eukaryota; kingdom Metazoa; phylum Cnidaria; class Anthozoa; order Scleractinia; family Poritidae; genus Porites; species Porites evermanni. Next base: position 43,739 of record CALNXI010002631.1, on the reverse strand, counting down.
GCTGTCTCATAGCCTGCTCTTACGCTTATAACTCCTTTTGAATCGACTGCTATAAGCTTTGGATGCAAGTAACCAGGACTTTTCCAGTAACCAAAGACGACCTCAAAGAGAGTTAGATGTGCAGGCTTATAGTACTGCCAAACCAGTGAAACGTTGTCTCCAATAAAGACCTTGGTCGGCTTATCTGGAGTAGAAATTATTCTCTGTCGATCTCCTGTTGGTAAAATACCATAGATTAATTCTTGATTGATTCTGATTCGTATTGATCACAAGGTACATCCATTTTCTGGTAGCTTAACGGATGTGTGACAGCTGGCGCGCACGAACCAAGGGGCCCCAGTGACACAGGACTCTCCGTTTCAGAGGCATGAACCACCTTGAAGTATAAATACTCGAACTCGTTCAACTTGACTAGATTTCTGGTTCGCTCAAAAGAAGCAAAGTGGTTTTAAACACTGAAAAAATATGGTTGAAGCGCAAGCTAAACTCCAAATAAAGCTATCGAAAGATGGCAAGCAAAATTAGGAAAAACTGTTTGAATGCAGGGGTCCACGCAACGCGTAAATATAACTGACCGGTTCCTCTTGCCAGATCTCTAATTAAAGAGAGGCTGTAGCCAGACGTCACTTAAAGTATAAAATAAAACAAAACTGATATGCAGGGATGGCACTACGGCAAAGGGCTGATTTATTATAGGCCAATATTTCGGCTGACAAAATTTAATAGCCTTTCTCAGGGCCAGAGCTTTACTGAGAGAAAATATTTTTTTAACGGCTCCTAAAATTTGAATTTAAAATAAATATAAGTGGTTAATAATAAACTACAATTATTGCCCCCGCAGGGATTTCACCCAGAAGACGAAATCCCGAGGAGGCACTCTAGTAACTCGAGAGTATATATAGGAAAGTACTTACAGTTGAAATATACAGTCATTATGCCAGAAAAAATCTCGATTTGCTTAAACAGGGGCCGCGAGGAATCGGTAGGTAATGATGACGTTTCTATTTTTTGCGCCCGCAAGTACGAAATGTCGAGAAATGGTTAGGATAACGTAAAGACAAAAAATCCCGAAGGGACCGCGCTTACTTAGATTTTGTGACATTTATTCATTTTGCGTTACGTGTTATCAGTGACATGCTGTGGAGCCGTTGTTTTTAAAGTTATGGACCAAAAGACACTCGTTAAGCGCAGATGAATTTAGAAGGTTCGTATAACTGTGTATATAAACACTTGGAGAGTTTGCCAGACACGAGTTCACAAATCTTTGATTGGAAAACTTGCCAGACACTCTTTCTCTCTCTTTGCCCGGAATAAGACTCAGCCCCAAACAAGCAAGACGAGTGAACAACGGCTAGCTTATCACTAGCAGAACGATGGACGATTACAGAAATTCGCAGACAATCAAATTCTGTGCTGACTTAGTCCCTGCTCACAGACGCCCTTCCGGTATAATGTTTAAAATACTGACTAGAATGCGAGAGCGTGAATTGATCAAACGTCCTTTTAATTTCTAAGGCTTACTTTCCGGCAAATAAAATGAACTGAATGTAAAAAGTGAAAGAGAAATGGCGAAAAATTCAACTTCTAATTAAACCTTTTCTTATGGTTTGGAATAAACTATTCTCGAAACTGAGAATGTTTTTATCAAAGTTGTGTAGTCCAACTGAGACTTGCGTTTCCTGTATTTATCTCACCTATTGTATGGAATATGTGTGAAAATCTTCGTTATATGAACCGGTATATTTCAAAGAGCTACACAACGAGCAAGAATACTATCGACCGACAATATACAGAGCGGGGGCAGCTGTAGTGCCAACTATTACTACTTAATACTAGTCAATATACAGGTAAATGATTATACAATAAAAATAGAAATAGAAACAGTTCAATGTTAATTCCCTCGTTTCAAACCGTTTGCCTCTCCTTTTTTGGAAATGCCTGAATTGACCTTCCGCGGAAGTCAGTGTTACCACATGCCCTGCACTTTTTTCTTAATTCGCCTTAAGGATGCAAGAAAAGAAGGAAACTCTCTAAGTGAGTGGTCAGGTGACCAGAGAATTTGACCAAGTGATTTACAATGAATAGAAACTAAAAAGGCTGCCGTGTTAGTCATAGAAGCTATGACAGTGATCAGCACACTAAATTGTTGGTGAGATATGGATATTACTCTCAAACCTGACGTATTTTCTGACTAGACAAGTAAAAAAGAATATACTTCTACCTCATGCCAGACGGCAAAAATATGAATAGTCTGCTAGAACAATATATTTAAGAAGATCTATAAGCTTCTAGCCGCAGATTTGAAAAAAGTGAAAGCGCAATTGCCCTAAGGCACATATAAACGACATAGAACAAAGTTTCATTGTGTCAAGACCTACCTGATATCGCTGAGTAACGGCTACTTAGTGCAAGAAAAGCAATTATGGTGAAACTATGCCAGAATCCCATTGTCAGACGTTATTTAGTTTTCAATTAGCAGTTATTCGAGAAATGTTTCGTCTAAAGCTGATGAGTACCATTGACGAAACTCCTTTAGGTATGGAGTAAATAAACGCTGCATAACTTTGAAGTGCAAACACGGACTGGAATCTTTGGAAAGACTAAACCTCTTCCCACGAACGGTTGATGCAGTCTAAGAGACGCGGATACGCTAGTCTCGAGAATGGGAACTACCGAAACCGTTATCTTCGGATTTCACAGAATGGAGCTCGAAATCCACGATAAGGACAGGTTGCAACTCTTAGGAAGTTTGTTACGATTTATACCAGTTTCCAAGAATTTTACGCCTGGCTAGTTTCTAGGAAAAAGTGAGGTCAAAAGAGATCAAACCCACCCAACAACAGAAAACCAATCTCGTAATAATCGGTGCTCTTGTTAGCGTATTGGTCGAAGATCATATTCCACATTCAAACGTTTTTTTATATATATATTTGTCTAGTTGTATGGCTTATAGAGTAACGACTATGACAACGTTCTGATTTATTTAACATTTTTTAGTCCACCGCTTTACTTGTTTTTCGGTTAGTGTTAGAATTCAGATTCGTAGTTAAGCGGTCGGTTCGATCTTTTGCTGCACTTTGCTCAGCTTAAGTGAACACATACCCATTTAGTAGAGTTTCAATGATTTGAAAAATATTTTTGGACGAAAACACTTGGCTTTAAGCCGAGACCCTCGTCTAGAGCTCAAATTTCACATAACTTTAGCTTGGCTCATAGCCGAATAAATGCGGTAAATAAAAATATTGTCGTCTCAATCCCGATAAGAAAAGTGTTGTGATAATGATGATAATGATGATGGTGATGGTGGTGGTGGTCAGGTGTTGGTGGTTGTGATGATGATGATGATGACGACGCAACAGAACTCTGACAATTGTGTTTCTACGTACGGTCTCTCTCCTTGAGGGTAGAAAAGATCGATCCCGGATATAGAAAGAAAAACAGGAAATAGTTGATCATAATCGCAAGTACGAAGTAAAGTGGGAAAGAGTTTAAGATAAGAGTTAATTCAGTTATTGACGTAATTATTATTTTAGCATACGTTGAATGTCATGTACTAAATTTCTTCTCCTACTGATATGATAAAGTTCAAACCAGTGCATGCACGTACAAAATGGGAGTAGCTTCCTTTCTAGCTTCAAGTTTATCAAAACGTTTTGCTCAATTAGAATTTTAATGTCATTTTGTTTTCCCACAGCTAAATGTATATAAATAACCAAAAGATGAAAAAATAGGCGACTAAAGTCGTAATATTGGCAATTCATGAAGTGATTCTCAAACTTAGAAAACACCCCTTGGTGAAATAGGGGTCTAGCTTTTAATCCAAGTTCTTACCTGACGTAAACATTCTCTCCATTGCAAGAAGAAAAGAAAGGCCGACTAAAACATCCTTAGCAGATTTACACCGCATTTTCATTTCAGGTATGCGATTGAATTGGGACAGAAGCAACGGACGGTGCGTGAGACATGTAAGAGGGATCTGTATACTAATTCAACATAACGGTGGCCATACATAGCGAGAAAAGCCGAAAAAAACCTTCGTATTTTGATGCTCCCCTCAAAAGCACCGTCCAGTCGATGAAACGGGCTTTCGAACGATCGAATACATTTCTTGGAATCGGCCAGGGCTCCTTTTACTTATCCAATTGGAACCTTATACCGAATAGGAAAGTGAAGTTTTGACACTGCATTTTCTGTGCCCAAGACAATACCCAATACGTACTAATATTATTTAACTGCTCGCTTTTTCATAAATTGTTTATTGCATTAATAAAACTCAAATTTTTTAGTCTCAAGAAGGGAAATTTCTGAGTCATAATAAGCCATTCACAAGTGTTTCAGTTTCTGAAACCAATGATGTTTAAGCTTGCTGTCGGTCTGAGCAAACGATACTCACGCGGGCATTGAACTCATTTTCAACTCATTTACTGAGTGTGCATCATCAGCGGTGCAACTTACTGAAAGTTGTGCCACCTTGTTAGGGTCATCTTCACAATGCGAAAAATTCAACTTCTAATTAAACCTTTTCTTATGGTTTGGAATAAACTATTCTCGAAACTGAGAATGTTTTTATCAAAGTTGTGTAGTCCAACTGAGACTTGCGTTTCCTGTATTTATCTCACCTATTGTATGGAATATGTGTGAAAATCTTCGTTATATGAACCGGTGTATTTCAAAGAGCTACACAACGAGCAAGAATACTATTGACCGACAATATACAGAGCGGGGGCAGCTGTAGTGGCAACTATTACTACTTAATACTAGTCAATATACAGGTAAATGATTATACAATAAAAATAGAAATAGAAACAGTTCAATGTTAATTCCCTCGTTTCGAACCGTTTGCCTCTCCTTTTTTGGAAATGCCTGAATTGACCTTCCGCGGAAGTCAGTGTTAACACATGCCCTGCACTTTTTTCTTAATTCGCCTTAAGGATGCAAGAAAAGAAGGAAACTCTCTAAGTGAGTGGTCAGGTGACCAGAGAATTTGACCAAGTGATTTACAATGAATAGAAACTAAAAAGGCTGCCGTGTTAGTCATAGAAGCTATGACAGTGATCAGCACACTAAATTGTTGGTGAGATATGGATATTACTCTCAAACCTGACGTATTTTCTGACTAGACAAGTAAAAAAGAATATACTTCTACCTCATGCCAGACGGCAAAAATATGAATAGTCTGCTAGAACAATATATTTAAGAAAATCTATAAGCTTCTAGCCGCAGATTTGAAAAAAGTGAAAGCGCAATTGCCCTAAGGCACATATAAACGACATAGAACAAAGTTTCATTGTGTCAAGACCTACCTGATATCGCTGAGTAACGGCTACTTAGTGCAAGAAAAGCAATTATGGTGAAACTATGCCAGAATCCCATTGTCAGACGTTATTTAGTTTTCAATTAGCAGTTATTCGAGAAATGTTTCGTCTAAAGCTGATGAGTACCATTGACGAAACTCCTTTAGGTATGGAGTAAATAAACGCTGCATAACTTTGAAGTGCAAACACGGACTGGAATCTTTGGAAAGACTAAACCTCTTCCCACGAACGGTTGATGCAGTCTAAGAGACGCGGATACGCTAGTCTCGAGAATGGGAACTACCGAAACCGTTTTCTTCAGATTTCACAGAATGGAGCTCGAAATCCACGATAAGGACAGGTTGCAACTCTTAGGAAGTTTGTTACGATTTATACCAGTTTCCAAGAATTTTACGCCTGGCTAGTTTCTAGGAAAAAGTGAGGTCAAAAGAGATCAAACCCACCCAACAACAGAAAACAAATCTCGTAATAATCGGTGCTCTTGTTAGCGTATTGGTCGAAGATCATATTCCACATTCAAACGTTTTTTTTTTATATATATTTGTCTAGTTGTATGGCTTATAGAGTAACGACTATGACAACGTTCTAATTTATTTAACATTTTTTAGTCCACCGCTTTACTTGTTTTTCGGTTAGTGTTAGAATTCAGATTCGTAGTTAAGCGGTCGGTTCGATCTTTTGCTGCACTTTGCTCAGCTTAAGTGAACACATACCCATTTAGTAGAGTTTCAATGATTTGAAAAATATTTTTGGACGAAAACACTTGGCTTTAAGCCGAGACCCTCGTCTAGAGCTCAAATTTCACATAACTTTAGCTTGGCTCATAGCCGAATAAATGCGGTAAATAAAAATATTGTCGTCTCAATCCCGATAAGAAAAGTGTTGTGATAATGATGATAATGATGATGGTGATGGTGGTGGTGGTCAGGTGTTGGTGGTTGTGATGATGATGATGATGACGACGCAACAGAACTCTGACAATTGTGTTTCTACGTACGGTCTCTCTCCTTGAGGGTAGAAAAGATCGATCCCGGATATAGAAAGAAAAACAGGAAATAGTTGATCATAATCGCAAGTACGAAGTAAAGTGGAAAAGAGTTTAAGATAAGAGTTAATTCAGTTATTGACGTAATTATTATTTTAGCATACGTTGAATGTCATGTACTAAATTTCTTCTCCTACTGATATGATAAAGTTCAAACCAGTGCATGCACGTACAAAATGGGAGTAGCTTCCTTTCTAGCTTCAAGTTTATCAAAACGTTTTGCTCAATTAGAATTTTAATGTCATTTTGTTTTCCCACAGCTAAATGTATATAAATAACCAAAAGATGAAAAAATAGTCGACTAAAGTCGTAATATTGGCAATTCATGAAGTGATTCTCAAACTTAGAAAACACCCCTTGGTGAAATAGGGGTCTAGCTTTTAATCCAAGTTCTTACCTGACGTAAACATTCTCTCCATTGCAAGAAGAAAAGAAAGGCCGACTAAAACATCCTTAGCAGATTTACACCGCATTTTCATTTCAGGTATGCGATTGAATTGGGACAGAAGCAACGGACGGTGCGTGAGACATGTAAGAGGGATCTGTATACTAATTCAACATAACGGTGGCCATACATAGCGAGAAAAGCCGAAAAAAACCTTCGTATTTTGATGCTCCCCTCAAAAGCACCGTCCAGTCGATGAAACGGGCTTTCGAACGATCGAATACATTTCTTGGAATCGGCCAGGGCTCCTTTTACTTATCCAATTGGAACCTAATACCGAATAGGAAAGTGAACTTTTGACATTGCATTTTCTGTGCCCAAGACAATACCCAATACGTACTAATATTATTTAACTGCTCGCTTTTTCATAAATTGTTTATTGCATTAATAAAACTCAAATTTTTTAGTCTCAAGAAGGGAAATTTCTGAGTCATAATAAGCCATTCACAAGTGTTTCAGTTTCTGAAACCAATGATGTTTAAGCTTGCTGTCGGTCTGAGCAAACGATACTCACGCGGGCATTGAACTCATTTTCAACTCATTTACTGAGTGTGCATCATCAGCGGTGCAACTTACTGAAAGTTGTGCCACCTTGTTAGGGTCATCTTCACAAGGCTGATGTTGATAGAACTGTAACCTGTAGACGTCTGGTAGATGATTCGGAAACGAAGGAATAAATACGCCCGCGAGAATGGTTAAGGCCGCCGGTCCATATTACTTCCCGTAATAGACGTTTGCATTCTCAAAAGCTCTAATAAGTGCCAAAAAAGCCTAACAAAGTTGTGAAAAGAAGATTTGTAGCTGCTGAGGGGGCTTTAGAATCCTTGTAGGCTTTTCAAAAAGTTATTGGAGAATCGCCTGAAACCATCTATCATTCTTCGATTCGAGGAAAATGACCCGTAGTAATTGACCTTAACTAAAAATGGAAAAACTTATAAATACTTCCTGTTTTCTTGAAAGAAAATGAAACTATTCGTCCTTGATGAAATATTCTTGAGTGCAACAAGTTTTGTCCTTCTTTACTTCTCCTTTGGTTAAAACTTTTTGTATTTCTCTGGGGAAAGTTGCGGGAAACTGGAAGAGTCATTATGTGTCTATTAATAGGCAATATCCTTTATGGTGTCACTTTTGATATAACTACCCGGATCCATTCGTTTTTCCTATCATATCTCAATTTGGTAATCCCAGCGAGGTTTAAATAACAAAACCCCTTATCTCCATAAGAAAGAAAAACTCTGAAGAATACCGGTAGTGGTAGTATAATGACGTCTAAAGTTGTGCAGATAGCTTTGTTCGCCAGCTATTATATTGGCCTTCTTCCATGCGTCGCAGGAGTAATCTAACCCACATTTAGATTTGGCTTCGTTCCAATGCTACCTGGTTCTTGCGCATGTGTTTGGTTAATTTAGGCGGTGGCTAGGCAGGCATCTACAGTGATTGTTTAGAGTAAGGAGTTTTTTCTCGGAAAAACCACTTAGGCAAATGAAAGGTTATATTCGCAGAAAGTTTTACAGAAGCGTTTTTTCGTTTTCTTGACAAATGAGAGACGATGTCACAGTTGAGTTTGAATTCACTGGTGCACATAAGGACTTATGCAACGATACAATTGTCGCCACTGCGTTTGTATGACTATATCGTTTAATAAAGTTATCAAAAGACAGTTGTTGCCATAACATTTTCAGCAAACACATCTACGATGCTTTCCTTACTTTATGTCATTTTGAACTTATGCATTTCAGGTAAGTTAAGCTATGTTTTTGTATTTTTATAATTCAGTCGGTATCTTTAAATCTGCTGCCTTCGAACGAATAGCTACTGCCGGAAGTGTAAAACTTGATGCTTGTATTTTTTTCATCTATTAGTAAAACTACCACACATAAACTTCCTTTGAATTATTGTATGGGTATTGCAAAGTTCTGAGGATATTCTAAAAGGAATGATTCGCCAAGGGTCTTTAACTTTCCACGTGCAGGTCATCATCCGTTCTTCCCCGTTTTAGTAACATCCGATCCACAATAGTTAGTCAATCTACTTGAAGTGCCCTGAACGTAACAACAAAAACATAGAACACGAGGTAATTCTTTTGTTAACAATGTTTTTTTTTTCCTTTTGATTTTAAAGTTTCTTGTCGAGTAACTGACTGCGATGGCAAGAAATTGATCGATCAACGATAAAAAGAAAATCAACATTCTCGTAAGCCGGAGCATGTGTCTAAAAAATTCCCTTTTTTTCTTTCTCTGGGGAAGGAGGAAACCTCTGCGTAGTAATGTTCACCGCTTTCACTTAGCATTCTTTTCAAAAATTTTCCGTCGACCCTATTGGTTCCCTTAATTAACGCTTGTGCCTTAATTGGTTTATTAGCGTGGCAGGTATATCCTTGTTTGTTTTGAACAGGAGGTTTCTATATTATTAATCGTCTTCTCGGAATCAAGATGGACCCGGAAGGGCAAGTTTTCTTACACTTTTCTCTGAAAAAGATGTCATAAGAGCTTTCAAAGTACTGGTGCATATCAGGAAGATAGTTCAAAAATATGTATTCTCTTCTCTCCGTGGTTGTATATTTAATTAAGGTTTTGTTTAATAACTCGCTAAGGCAAACTTAAATTGCTAAGAAAACAGCTTCCGTTAAAAAAAATCTTCAACGAACACATCCACGATGCTGTTACTTTATGTTATTTTGAACCTTTGGATTTCAGGTAAGTTAAACAAAATTTTAACATAAATCAGTGTTCAGTTTTTAATCTATGGGGGAGAAGCCTTTGCAGCTAAACTCGCGTATTGCCAGTATCGAGGATAATCAAAAGTGGCTACCGAGCTACAGGAGGAAGTGACAATTTATGGTTTTATTTCTTCAACTATAAAACTGCAGAATGGCTACAGGGGTACTTTCTTTGTTCTCAGAAAATTTGTTACTTGACTCATGAATTCAACGTTAATCAATTGATATAAAATTTGCATATGCAAAAATTGATTTCACTCAAAACGAACGACCAAACGATGAAAGCGAGACTGGCTTTCACCTGCATTTTAATGTGATATTCACGAGACAGGGAACTTTCCTTGAATCGCATTAAGCTTTTATAAGTAACCTTAAAACCCCTTGCACTTAAAGTACACGCTTGGGCTGCCTGTGAAGCTCTCTGTTATCATCTTGCTTCAAGTACCCACAAATTGGCAAAATTGGTCCACGACGTATGATTTATAATTTATCGAGCTGAATCTGTTTTTAAGAATCGCATAACGTTGTTCTAGCTTAACAACTTCTGAATAAACTGCATTTGCATACTTACAAATTCTAGGAATATTTTCTGGTAAACATCGCTATTTCTTAGAATTGCACATTAACGATTTCAATACCGAGGGGTTATGGATCTTTCTTTTTCGCCTCTCGGTTATAATAATATCAGCATTTGTTTACACTTCTCAAGTACTTCCCATTTTTCTAGGAAAACTATTAATAGTGACATATTTGACACGTGCGAAGCAAACTGGCCTCGGGGGAAAAATAAGGAATCTTAGAATGCAGAAATCTGGATGAGTGGACAATGTAACTATCAGACCTCGTTGTTGGATAGTGCTATATATCCATAGGATAAAACACTAACCAGCGGATAAACAGTAAAGGAAACCAATGCATTATCCACCATAGAGTAATTACCCAGTGGAGTAGCCGGTTATCGAGTTTTGAACAACTGGGGCCAGACAGGTAGTAGCCCAATAAGCTGCACAGTGCTACATATACGTTTCAACAAAAATAGAAGGGAGGAAGCAGATCGCTACAGCTGATTGTAAAACTGCTTTCATTACCGAAAGCTTTCTAACAACCGGTGGAGGAGCCCAAGAATTAAATTTGCTAACAAATGTAAAGAGAGAGAAAAGGCGTCGGGAAAGGGGCACCTGATAAAAGAAGGTTATTAGAAGTCATTACTACTACTTGATCTTGAAATAAAGTTTGTAAAACAACTTTCATTTCAAATATCGTAAATTTCTGGAGGGCTGTGGGAGAGGCAGTGTTAAATTCAGCACTGACGACACCTGCATTTGGCCTAAACATTTCCTCACGGTTACGGTATTGCCGTAAGAGCGTTACTGATTGG